>JAILXH010171277.1:0-10256 GCA_023558415.1 Piaractus mesopotamicus
AAAAAAAAAAAAAAAATTCAAATGTCTCTACAAATTTTAGGCTTCAAAAAGGCTGCTAGTACTGTTCTAGCTACGTGACCTAATTTTGTTTGTTTTTTTTTTTTTGATATGCTGTTGTATGAGACAGGTGTGATAATTTAGGTGTGCGGTTTACACAGTGCTAATTGGTGGGGTATAAACTTTCATTACTTGTTTGCCTTTTGGCTCCAGTGCAAAACAAAAGCAGCAAACTTCAGGCACCAAACTTGGCAGGTATAATTCTACACTCAAATATTTGTTCGTTATGTTGTTATTGATTTTTCTCTATTTAGTATTCTGAAGTTGTGTCTTTCTTTAAGCCACCAAATAAAAAAAATCCACCAGAAAAGGCCTTTAGAAAAAAACAAAACAAAATGCTATGTGCAGAATTTGTAATAAGAGGCTGGTATACCATGAAAGCAGGACAAGTTTAAAGATTCATTTTAAAATATTTAGGAACAGTGATCCTTATCTGAGTACCACCATGTGCCCAATCCACACTGCCACTGACTCTACTCCATTAAGTAACTGCTTAAGGCAACAAGTCTTTTTTTCTATCTTTCTTTTCTAATTAAATACAGTGCAAACAGAAAATCTACCCATGGCAACAAAATGACAATGGCAAGTTTTTGAATTGATTTTTCGTTAAACTATTCTTTCAGCCATCCTTTATGATTTATCATAGTGATATAGGCTAATCGTGTTAGTGGTTAGTGCCTGTTGCTTTAAAAACACAAACTCACTGTGTCCACTCTTCAAACGTAATTTAATAAGCTGTGTTAATGTTAATGTGCACCAATGTTTATACCATTGCACCATGCCAATCTTCACCTTTAGCAAAGTCTGCAATTTCATGTGCTTTACACATAGCCTCTTAAGCCTTTTGCTTTAGATGCACTTCCTCTCGTCAAGGCTGGAGATTGCACGTGACCACACACTGACCAACCCCATGCAAGTCAAACCCAAACATGACAGAGACAACCCAAGCCTGTCTCATGATCACATAAACACTTGTGCCAGCACTCCGTGCAGTCAGGCTGTGCTTTGGCTACTTACTGACACCTCGCACGAACAGTTCTGCTTCATACAGACAAAACAGAACACAGAGAGAAGGAGAGTAAATCACACGCTGTGTGTGTACTGAGGGCTTTGGTTGCACTGTGATGCCATGCATTCCTGAGCTCACACATCCTGTGGCTGCAGTAGAATTCTACCCCTTTAATCTGCCCGCGCTCGAGAATTCCAAGGGAGGTTGTTAGCAATCAGAATTTACGTTTCCTCTGTCCCTCCCTCTTTTCACCCCACCCTATGTAATATCCTCACTCATAGAGTAAATAACCATTACTCAACTCAATATCTAGCCTGCCTCCTGTTCTCCCTCTTTTTACCTCCCATGCCCTTGCACTTCTTCATTGGTAAGCCTGTGGGCACAGTGTTACAGCTAAGGTCTCTCAGTAAACTGTGACGCATACATACACAAACACACACACACGCTTTCTCAGGAACACAGAGAGCAGTCATCTTCTATATTCATTTACCCCGCTGAATAAGTGGCTGAAAATCCAGGCATGACACATAGCAAATCTGTTGTTTAACTACCACGATAAACCATTTACTGGGATCTACTGTAAACCATTTTTTTGTTTTAATCGAATAGATCTGGTTTGTCTGCCTGTACTAAAGTCCAACATGGTCCACTGGAGTGACTTGTGCAGAGGGGGACAGACTATAAAGTAGGGTTATAAATCTTTGAGCTGACTGCAAATCAGTTTGATTCAGTATTCACTGCCTTTCAATTCAATTCATAAGCAATATTCAGAAATTAGAAACAATTCAATTAGATACAGTGAACCGTGATTTAATTTGATTTGATTCAGCAATTCACTTTCCTTAAGAAATATTTTAATGAATTAAAAGCATTCCCCTAATATTTTATAGGCAAAAACTCAGTCAAATTACTTCAGTCATGTTTATTGCAACAAAGGTACCTTTTTTTTTTGTTCTTAGTTGGGTTTAAGGCACAACACATTAAAAGTATTGTATTAGTTCCCCCTTTGTGACAGCTAAAAATGCCTAAGCAGCGATTAGGGTGCAGTATGGACCAGATTTTCCTACGTCCTGCTACTATATTAAATCAACCAAACCAGCTTCATTTGGGTTCACTGAGTTATACCTCCTTCATTCTTCAACTTCATCTCTACAATATTATGCTATATAAGCAAACACAAAGTGACTATCATAAGCACGCTGAGTTACAACAAAAAAGTCATTAACTGTCATCTTTCAGAGGAAACACTGGCATTAGCTACACACTGCTATCTCTACAATATCGTGCTATGCAAAAAAGAGAGTGACTGGTGTAAGCACACAGAGCTAAAGCAAAAAAAGTCTGATAAAACTAAAGCCAAAATAAGTCTTGGTTAGTTTATTTATGATCAGCAGTGCCTGAACTTTTTATTTGCAAATCTCTCCCTCTGTTTCCTCCATTATCTGCATCCAAGGTTAGCTTGTGAACGCTGCCTGAGCCACTCAGGTGCTGTAAGGTGCTGAAGTGAGAGAAGAATATCAATATCACAAGTGTTTAAAGTCTTCTTTGTTAATAAAACATTAGATTCATGGCATTTAACGTCAATTATTGACCGACAAACACATTGAAATAATATTTTTTTTTCCCTTTATGGTCAATGCAGTTGCATTGGGAGGAATTCTAAATGATGCATGGAGAAAACAAAAAATATTACACCACTACAATTAAGTGAATCTGACTAAAAGATTGTTCAAACTTCTCAAAAAGGTTGCATATGTAGCCTTTCAGAAACACTGAGAAGTGTGCAGGCCACATTGTTGTTTAAATGCATGGTCTTTAAAATGCATGCATTAGTAAGAGCAATAAAGGGAAAGTGCTCAGCAGAAGTTTCTGACAGAGCTATGAGGAAACCTTGAGTAGAAATGCTCAGGAAAGAAAAAGAAAAAAAAAAGAAAAAAAAAAAAAACCAGAAACCATGGCAACAAGCTTGAGAAACAGAAGAAGCAAAGGGTGCAAAGACAGCCCTACTCACTCTCGTGCTGTAACTCACTCACAAACATTCACACAGGGTGACTGGCCATTTTATATAGCCTGCCTGTCAGAGGACCTGTGTAATTCTGACACACTGTCCCCAAACACTATCCAACACAGTCTGTGGGCTCTAAATTTAGCATCGCACCATGCGCCACATGAAAATGTGTTTTCAGCAACCAGTGGTCCCACTATCCATTGCACTCAGCTACTTTAAGTCACAACAGAAGCAGATTGTACTTGTTTGGCTACAGTAATCCAAGAAGACATCTTACAAGCAACTCTAAAAGTTCACTAGAGCAATACATGTTAGCCTGACGCTAAAGCAGCTGCAGCAATGGATCAATTAGTGGCAGACTGAGGAGGACAAGAATGCTGGGAATTTAGCTGAGCTCTAAACATTAGGAAATATTCGGTTGGAAAGATCTGACGGCAAGATTTCTGGTATGCCAAAGTATTTTTGACTGACTAAAGCTTAGAGATCACTCTGAAAAGCGTGTGATTCTTTCACCCAACTGCCAAGAACTATTTCACTTTGAATAAAGTTGAGAAGCTCTGGCTATGAGGTTTAAAAGAAAAAGATTAGCTCATGTTAAAGATGCTTACTTACATTGACCACAGACTCTTTGAACTTGATGTGTAGGCGGTAGTTTGACATGGCGATGACGGCGTCTTCTCCCCTCCCCACATACGTCGTAAACTCTCCATCCAGCTCTGGGAAGGGCACCTACAACAACATTGTCATACACAAGAGTACATACACACAAGAGTATAATCAATACATTCCAAGCACTCATATAAACAAAGCAACACACAATATGATTTTACAAATATATACTTTAAGAACAGCTACAGATGTACTGGCCCCAAGACGAAAGAAGTAGGATTTTAGAGGAGAATGTAACATTATTAACAAATCTAAAGGTAAGAGCCCAAGTGGTAATAAAATTAAAATCCAGCTCCAGAAAGTACAGTTACACAGCACAATTCAGATAATCTTTAAGGGACGTATAACCAAAATGAAGATGTGCATCATCTTACCTGCAGATCCTCCTCCTCCAGGACAGGGGGCTTCCTCGGAAAGATCTGATTGGCCTGAATACACTCCAGACTCTGCTGCCCCTCCTCCTCCTGCCAGACAAAACATAGGCTTAGGCAAACCACAGCACAATGAGCAAAGACCATGACCTAATGACTGGCAACCCTAGTCTCTACACATTTCCTATGTTTCATGCAGTCAAAGGCATCTCCTGGAATAGTTATATGCCAAATTACTCTGGTTATAACAAGTTCAATGGCAATGCTTACCATTTATAACCAAAATTTATTAAAATTAAAAAAAAAAAGTTTGTTACCAAAACGTACACCACATTTACTAACTGCGCATCATATACACAAAACTCAGTTTTCATCTGGCCCAGGGGGTTCAAGTCAAAATGATATCACAGCACAGAAGTAGTTATTATTAAGACAGTTATTACAGACTTAAACTGAATCTGAAGAGGAAGCTGCACTGTTTCCTGACCAAAACAAGAATTAATGCATGTAGTCCTGTTGCTGGTAGAGGGTTTACCACAGCCTGTGGGTCTAAGAGCAGTTTCGAGCCATCATATAATGTTCAAGTTCAAGATTACAAAGACAAAGCTGATCATAGAGCAGCACTGCAATAAAATGACTGCTGTCAAATCCTACCAGTTTGCTCACTCAGCTCACTGACACCACTACCCACACACACGTGTGCAACACGACACACACACACCATCTCTCCAGCTAATAGAGTTCACTCTCTTCAAACCCAGCTGAAAAGCCCCTGTGTAGGCCTCATCCAACCCACAGCCAGACAGCTAAACACCTACAGCTACTACACTGTTGAAAACATAAGTAATCTGTTTAGCCTATATCCTATATCTGTTTAGCATCTTAAACACATTACAGGGTCTAAATTTAATTTGTGTGGTCAGATCCTATTAGAACGCCTTGTTGCCTGTGACTACGCCACCTTGCGCCAAGCGTTTAGGAGGACCATCCTCATGTAAGGAGCTCTTTGAAGCTGCACGCTGCCTCAGTGGGTCAATGTGCTGTGCATAAGCCATTCCATTCATTTCTGCTCTGCATCATGTGAGGCAGCAGCACAGATGCAGCTTCAAACACAGCTTTCTGTGATCAAATTGCCAAAGAATGTGTGTGGATGCCCACAAGTAGGAGAGAGGTTGTGAGTGTCGCCACCTAGTCTGCCCCAAAACATGACCTGAATCCTCCTGGTGCCACATGTACAGTGTGGTCATAAAGTAAAGTGGGGGAACGAAGTGATTTGAGAACTCTAATTATGACTATTTGGGGTTGTTTGTTGAGGTCATCATTGACACAGCAGCATATCACATCAATAAAAAAAATCTGTAACAAACATATTTTACCTTCCTCTTTAAGCTATGGTGTTGTTTTAAACATGTCTATATGAAAGCATTTTTAACATTTTTTTTTTGTTCTGGTTTTAGTGGTCACACTGATATATCTGACATTGAACCAAAAAGACGTAAACAAATGTCATACGAGTAAAAAGTCACAGATTGGGTAGATTCTATGACATAGATTTAGCAACAATAACTGCAATAATATGTAATAAACTTTCTGAGCCATGGTCAAGGCTAATTAACTGAGCCTGTGGGTTTTATGTATGTCTTGCAATATTTTAAATCAGCAAACCACAAGAGGCTGTGCATTACTGTGGTCTTCGGAGCAGATGAAATCACTGTAACACAATCTTGTGTGGATTACTGCTTTTGTATAACAGCAAAAACATGGCACCTTTATATATATTGCAACGGGTGTTTTCAGTCATATGCTTGTTTATCTGACTAAGAACTTAAAATACAAAACGTGCACATCAAAACAAAAAAATTCATCATTTCCACATACTAAGGATTTTCAGAAGGGAGACGACGGTTTGCTCTGTTTTTGGCCTGTTTAGACGTATTTAGACGTGTTGTGTTTATACTTCAGCCGGACCACACCAGGTTTGTTTGGTAGTGGACCAAGACCAAGCTCCTCTGAGGGTCTCGTCCATTTATTTGGTGCGTCGCAGGATTCACATGACAGCATTCTCATTTATTCTAATGAACCACATTAACTGAGTAATTGCACCAAGGTTTGTTTTAAAAAAACCAAACCTCCAAGTCTGAATACACCCTTAAGCAACCTATATACACCCTAAGAAACACTAATGCTCAGCAGCATGTATCAGCTGAGCTTACATGCCAGCATGTACCTAGGTCCCATGAAAAGGAGTAAGAGATTAGGGGAAGTCTATTAAAAAAGTATTAGGTAATGGACAGTGGAAGCAAGCTGTAGGTATGCGTATCTGTTGGATCTGCAGCATGGCAGTAAGTGTGGAACCAACAATGGGCATCAACATGCCTGAGGGAGCTCACTACAGAGGCCAGGAGGGGGTGGCCGTGTGTGGAAACGAACACAGGAGCAAGCAGACAGACAGAACACGATGCACATAACTTAATCATACACCTACACAAAGCACATCAGTCACTGTAAACATATATAGAAAGTCAGCATCTACAATCAAAAATGTGTGAAATAAGGAAACAAACCCAACTGCACAAGCAAAACCAGACACATTTGGCTGCACATCTTCGGTACAGATTCAGAGCCACAAACAACAAGGGATGGCAGAAAGTAACTGCAATCAACCACTATAACTGCAGCTACTTCCCTAAACATGTGTCTGGTCCTTTGCAAGGCACAAGTTAAAATGAGCAAGCAAAAAGTTAAAAGTTCAACTCTTCTTAAACGTGCAACTTTTCTTAAAGAAAAAAAAGAAAAAAACATTTAAAAACAAAGGAAAAAAAAACCCTGATTCTCGCTGAAGCAGCATCTAGGGTGGAACTTTGAAACTGGGGCCAACAGTGCTGTCTGAGCAGCAGTAAATACATCTGATTAAAAGCCTGAGAAATCAATGGCCAGTTTCCGATTCAGCATATGGGCCATTGCCAGTTAATGCCTGAGAGAACTGACAGACATGAGAGTGACGGAAGTGAGGGTTTTTACTGGGTTCTTTACCATGGCCCCGGCGAAGGAGTGTGGGTCACTGCCGCCGGCTTTCAGCTGGAATTTTTTACTCCCCCAACTTGGTCTGTGGCTGTAACAACAAAGAAAAGAGAAAGTGAGAAAGTTTAGCCAGATACAGATAAACCCTGAAAGCAGTACACTGAAAATGTACACTTATAAAATTAAAATGAAAACAGAGTATTTTACAAATGTAAGTGCCTGTTTTGTTTACTAAAAAGAAAAATGCACCACAAGACCATTTATTCAACTGCAATCACTGCACCTGGGTCTTAACAAAACTGATGCTGTTGCTGGACCCGTCTGTGTTGAACGTCTCAGTCAAAATTAAGGCATTGAGATCTGCGGAGGAGAAGAGAAACAGGATTACGTGAGGCTGCACAAAACAGCATGAATGAAAAATGGAACAGTTCCAAATATTAGGCCGTGTACCTCCTTCTACAAAACCCCTTTTTACTCTCCAGTAAATATAGCCTCTTTGATAGTGATCGGACACAGTGAGAGAGACAGGGGAGAGACACATTGCTCATGTGCACATGTGGAGAGGAACTGAACCACCAATGCCAGCAGGAGATACAGGCCACAGTGTACACACCTTCTTCAGCTCTGCCATACCTCCAACTGCAGCTCTGTTCTCTGGAAATGTCTGAGTGATAAACTAGGGTTAACATGCAAATGCTTTTTAAAGGATCCAACACCTTTAAAAACACAAACTAAACATTTGCATTTACTGGGTCACTTAGCCTAGACGATTACATTCAATCTGAAGAACCTGACTGGGCGTTATTCTTAAGAAAAGTTCCAGCAGACGCTGAATTTCACCTTCTCACCTCTTCTTCAGTATCCTTGATTTAAATGTCAGACAAACAAGGCCTAAGCTAAGACTTGATTTTTTGACCATACAACATCAACCTTTAAGCTGTAAGAAAGAAATTTGCACGCTCCTTACATGCAGCTCACTGGGGATGTCTCTAACTAAACAAGCTAAGTAATTGTTATGTCTTGAGAGGGAGGAATTTCTCCAGCCAGAGGGCTTTTTTCAGCCCTGTGGGTCTCCTGAGAATCATACGGTATGAGCTCACAGACAAGGGCAGCCCAGTGCCTAACCAAAACCCTGCATTTAGTAGACTGTCCCTAGAGCAGGTCTGGCAACAACTGATAAAACATATCTGACTTGCACATACACTAATGTTTACCACAGCAAGCGTACTATAAACAAACCGTTTTGAAGTGTGCAGGACAGAGAGATCTAAATGACAGCTTTTAAATGTGGGGTTACAGTCACTCTTGGATGTATCTTCTAATAGCCAATCAAGACAAAAGAAATTAAGAAGTGTCCATTCTAGCATCCAGCCTAATATACTGTTACACGTAAAAGAAATCCCTTGTCATGCAGGGCAAGCACTGTGTCAACCCTGGGCATTCATGAAACACACTACAGCAGTGTCCTGTGCAACAAATGTGTGCTTTTTCTCCTTTTCTCCAATTCTCAACTTACATTTAGGTCAATGCCTCTAACTGTGAGCAAGTGTAAGAATCGGTCAGTGTCTCTTTCTCAGATGTCACTCCCACAGTGACACAAGACAGTCTGCCTCTTTGTTTGCTCTGATTTCCTGCCTCATTTGTGTGACGATCTCACTCTAAACCTTTTCTTAAATGAATGTTGAGTCAAAACATGAAAATATATGTTGGTTATCTTCTACTGCAGCAACCTTTGGTAGGTCTTCACAGGTCAACAAAAACAGCTCAGAATAATAAGTCACTTAGTCCCATTTTTCCTCATTTTACATGTTGCAACAAATGCTGTCTGGATTCGAAATGAACTAGAAAGGCTATTTTCAATGGAATTTCATACTTTAATTCAAATCTAATTTTCCCCACTAAAGAATGCACCCTGGAAACAAAATCAACACTTCTAGTCTGTAATACTAAGAGGCAAAAGAGGCACGTTTTCTCTACCTGAGTAAAGCTACCCTCCCATTTAGGTTTATAACAAGAAAGACTCGGGGAAAAGAGCAGGTGGGGATCTTACCTCATTTAGTCAGTACAAACAGCGTTTTTGTTATAAAGCTAATCACGGTGCTTGGCAGCTCACTGCTGACGTTTGATTCATAACTCTCCTCATGCCAGTCAATTTCCAATTGCCTAAGTAGTCAAACTAAACGTCTTAATAATTATTATTTGGTCGTTAGTAAACGATCTTCAACATTTTCCCATAGAACTCAGCTGATTTTGGAAAACAACCGAGTTAACAAGCTGCTGCCACTAGCTAGCTAGTTAGTTAGTTAGCGGACTTGTCACAGCACCAGTCAAACCAATATTGTTGAAGTAACGACACGCTAAGCAGCAAAAGCTGTTAAGAGTTGTTAAAGAGAAAAAGCCAAAGTAGCCAAAGCAAAAAACGCACGACTTACAAGTTAGTTACACCCACACAGCTTCTGTTCATCTAGAATTTGCGAGCTAGTTTGCTAACTTGCATTTCAAATTCCTGTCAGCACCCCTAAACGACTAGTGACCTAGTTACGTTGCTGTCAGATACGTCTTGCAGGGCTATTCTTTAGAGCATAAAGTCAAAGCCTGAGTCCACAAAATTAAGAGAGTTCATAACGTTACTTCCACAAGGCCCGTGAGCTAAGCTAGGCTAGGCTAGGCGAGCGGACTGTGTTTTTGTTGTTGTTATGAGAGAGAGAGAGAGGGCGGACCCCCGCGTCAAGGCCGCGGCCAACAAACGCAGGGAATAGAAGTACAGAAAACAACTTGTGCACAAACCTCTGGGGAACCTCCGAAGCAGAACTGGTCAGTACTTTCTTCCGAGCCCCGCGAAATAAAACGAACGACGAAAAAATAGCCAAATCGCGCCTCGTATCCATTTGCGGTCTTCAGTCCGTCCCTCCGCCGAGCCCCGTCGTCATCGCCAGACTCAAGCAGTGTCGTCATCGCGTAACGGCTGCGTTGCGTGGTGACGTTCGCCACTCGGCAGCTCGTAGCGGTTAGTGAAACGCCATACGAACAACAGTCTTTACGAGTAAAAAAAAGCTCTTTGAACGGACATTTAGCCCTAAAACTAGTATTTATTATGTTATTTATAATGTTATTTAACACT
>JAILXH010171277.1:12637-28847 GCA_023558415.1 Piaractus mesopotamicus
TTTTAGCTGAGCTACACAACATTCTTTCTTTTGGTTCATGCCTTTACAGTTTACAAGGATGATTTTAAAATAAAGTGATTCAAAAGTAAAGTTAAAAGTAACTTACAAAGTTAAAAAGCCAAAACAAATATATTAACACACGTGTATGTGTGGGTTTTTTATTTTAATGTGTTGCTGTATCATGTTTATGTTTATGACTATTACGGCACTCAAATATTTATGCCCATAGTTTCATAGTTTGAGGCTGCTTTGTGAGAATGAGCCTCTAAGTGAACAGTGTAATCACTGTTACCTACTGTGGAGCTAATGTATCAATGCTAAGTCATTCCTAGAGAGAGAGAGAGAGAGAGATGCCTCTGGCTCATTATAAAAAAAAAAAACACAACACAAAGGGTTTTATACAATAATGTACTGTATTCAATGATGGCTTGATACATATGATTAAAAGACACATGACATTTTCTTGCCCTCTCTTTAAAACCAAAGCTTAAGTGCTCTGCCCATTAAGGTGATGCGAGATGAGTGCCAAAAAATGTGTAAAATGTCACAAGAAAGAGGGAGGAGGGGGGAAAACGTCTCTTACAGGGTGCACTGCCTTCTCTTTTGCTGCTCAAAAGAGGAACAACTGAACACTTCAGTACAACCCCGCTGCCAAAGTCAAATTCGGCTTTCCAGTCAACGTCCTTGAAGTTGAGGCCTTCCACTCACTCTGGACAGTATTAAGGTTGTGAGATAAGTTGGCTCACAATACACCTAAGCACCAAAGTAACAGTATGTTATGGCTGAAATCATTTTGAGGTAAAAACCCATCAGCCTAGGTGTAACATACTTCTTAGGCTCTTCTTGTTACGTCACCGAAGTGTCTTCCAGTTCCAATTTTGGCATGCAGGGAAATGGTTCTCCAACCTTAGGGAGCGCAAGTGCTGATTTCTTGAGATAATACAAAAGACAACGTACAATTTCTTTACGAAGGAAACGTAAGAAAAGTGCATGCAAGAAAAAAAAAAAATCCAATGTAAAGGCGTAAAGATAGATAATCAAAATAGATCTCAGAATCGTAGGAAAAGTTAATCTCAGTAATTCAGGTGACGGCATGTTTGTTGCTGCTATGAATCATCTCTGTTTTGGACAACAACGCAGGGAGAAGGGGGAATTCCACTGATTTTTCAAAATTTCTGCATAATTAAATGGTTAATATGTAAACAAGGTCATTCAGAGTGGTTTGATACGAAATGCTGTTCTAGAGAAACTTATAAAGTCAGAATTAGAGTCAGTGGCGGTAATAGGAACCAGACGTCTGAATCATTTAATGCCTCTAAAAAGCTACCTTTTACAGAAAGTTAGAACATGAAATAGATATGAATACACTGCCTGATGTCTGAGACACTGTTTTGCAGTAGTTTTCAGACAAGCTTTTGGCCTAAAAAGTATTAACACATTCAAGGCGGAGGGGTACATGCAGGTCATTGTAAGGCAAAACAGTCCTAAAAATTTTTTGCCGCTATTTTTTCATTATCAACATTACATATAAAAATTCAGAAGATTAATTGTAGGTTCACTGGTTATTCTGGATTGTTAATAAAATAGCTAATTTTGTGTTATAGACATTGTGACCCCTAGTGCCCATCAGCTCTACAATTAACCATTTCACATCAAACCACTCGGACTGACTGTTTACATCTCAACAACTGAATTCCGCAAACAATTTAAAAAAATTTGCATTTAAGTAGGCAGTTGTAGTGTTTCTTATGGTACACTTCATAGATGCCTAGTGGCTTTACCTCTGGTAAAAAGAGTCTCCAGGTCTCATTTTTAACGTTATCAGTACTGTTTTTGTCTTTTAACTGCTGCGTGCCAAAAGAATATACCTATAAGGGTGTAAATAAAGTCTGAATTAAGCACAGACCAAAATAAAGTAAGCGTAAACATGAGCACCACTAATTTGTCTTTGTCCTGATTTCAGCTTTCAGCACCTCTCATCGTCAGCTAACAGCTATGCTCCGGTTGCTCTGAGCTTTCCATAAAAAGCCGTTAAATTAGGCTGAAAAATGGAACCTCCATGTTGTAGGGAAAAAAAAAAAAACAACAACAAAAAACAATAAACAAACAGTGGTCGTGAACAGTTAAAGCTGACCAGTGATGTGACCTGACAGGTTCTTGTAAAGCTTAAAGAAGCAAGACTACCCTGAGAGAAGTTTCTAGAACATGGGCAAGCTTGCCAGACAAGGTCTGACTCTGTGTGTTTGGTTAATATAACTGTACACTCTATTTTTTTTTTTTTTTTAAATATATTAGCACGCTAGTGTCGAGAACCCCTATTATTTCTCAGTAAATGTGTAATATTTATATATCTATACACGTGTTTATAATTCCAATCCTCAGTACTAGTTAGACATGTGCAAGTGTTTACTACCGACTTCAACAATACATCAAGGCAAAGACTTGTGGAACACTAAAGTTAGAAGAATTTCCATACTCAAACTTTTCTCGACTCTTCACGATTTTTAAACGGTAAGTGCTGTAAGTAGTTCTCATACGAGGTATTGAAGACCTATACATATTGAGAGAGAGAGAGAATAGAAAGAAAAAGATAAACTCAGTAGGAAAACAACACTTGTAATTGTGTCAAAATATAAAAAAAAAAACAGCATTTCAATAACCAGCAGCAGAACGCCCAAAATACTAGGCCTATTTCTACATTAAACAAACGCTAAATGAGAGATTAAAAAAAACCAACTTGGTTCAGGTGCTTAGCTTTTTTTTTTTTTAGCTGTTATGTGAGCACAAGTCTCTAGAACGTTACGTTTAGTTAAAACGAAGAGTGTACCACAAAAATGACTGGGCGAGGGTTTCTTCTTTTTCCACGAGACATTCTAGCAGTCTTCCAGAATTGCCGTCTGCCAACATTCGAGTGCATACGTCTTGTCCTGCTTTTACAATAATGTTTCTATTTGTTTTTCTTTTCTTTTTAAATCAGTAAAACAAAATCTTGTTGCATCTTCTGTGAAGCAGAGAAGCTGTAATGAATGTCGCTACAGGCTGAAACAGCAAAAAAGTAACCTCAAGTTCATTGAAGTGAATAAACTTCCAAACCAAAGATGATGTGTGCTGTAAACTGCTCTTGTTGAAAGCCCCTTCTTTTGCTTATCGCATACGGCGAATTTTATATCGTCAGTTATAAACAACCAGGTGGTGCCCGTCGTAATTTTTAGTTCCCAGGAAAGGGCATTGTAAGGACACTCGCTGCAGTCACAACAACGACAGCCATGACCTTACTGAGCGCTCTCTTGTGGGTCATCGTCGCGGTCATATTCAACCTTGTCACCTTGCAACTCGCAATGCTATTTATTTATTTATTCATTCGTTTTTTTACATCATTTTGTAAACTCCAGCTGCCATTCACATGGTGTGAACATGGACCATTACCTGGAATAAAGGTTTGATACATAAATTTCTGAATGTTTCAAAGATACAAGGTTTTATGACAGCAACGATATAAGAGGCAAAAACATTGGAGGGTTTAGCTGCTGCCTGTCTGTACGATGGTGAAGTCACAAATTCACATACATGAGGACCAGAGAGAGGGGCCCTGAGAGGACAAATGAGGAATGGATGGATAGAGCATGAATACTAGAGATGGCATGATTCCACTTTTCGTTTCCAACACTGAGCCTGAAACCTTGACTATCAGCCGATGTAGATGCAATCTGATATTTATTTCTTTAACAATTACAAAGCTATAAATTAAAAATATTTACAGTGCTGTGCAAAAGTTCCAGATCCCCTTTCTTTATTTAATTTCCAGTCAAGATAGACACTAAGCACGTTTAAGTATATTTACGTATGTTTAACGGACAAAAACATTAAAGCAAAAAAAACAAAAAACAAAAATCAAAACAACGTTTAAGAGAAAACTACACAGTGTTTGTAGCCTCAACAACTAAATATATGTTCTTCAGTATTAAGTGTATCCACTTTGCCTTTATTAGAGCTTCTGTTTTATTTGGGAGACTTGCTTTCAGTTTTTCAAAGAAAGTTTAGTCGTAGAAGTTGTGTAAACTTTCTGCTTCTCGCTGGTCCAAGTAACGTCAATTACAATTACATTTTTAATACTCTTTTTAAACCTGAGGTGTGCAGTTTCAGTGCTCTAATGCAAATGCTACTCCATTTTCTCTGTAACCGCTTCTTAACATTTAAAGATGCTTTCAGACCCATAGCATTGTGTTGTCTTCTCACAGTGGAAGGATGGACAGAAATACTTTTTCAGATCAGTAGCAAGAGTGGAATTTGATCTCTTCATCTCTCAAAGATGAAAGGTGACAGTTTTTTAGTCTACCAGGTCTTGTACATTTATTAAGAGTCCCATTTTCTGCATATCTTTTAATAGTTTTTGAACTCCACTTCTAGAAACTCCTTGGATTTTCCTCTGTCTTATGGATTATCTTATATATAATTTCTTTACAAATATCTCGTTTAGTCATTTAGGTCCACATGAGAAAGAAATTTTTAAGGCAGCTGAGGTGTGTTTGGGTAGTTGCTCGCGTGTGTTTGAGAACAGAATGTCAGTGACTTTTGTGAGGAAAGACACAGCTGTAACTCATTGGTAAAGGAGTGGTAAAGAGGACAAATGAAATGCAGACAGATTTGATATACTTACTGTTGGAAGTGTTTGTGTAGTTTTCTGTTAACTACATTTTTGTTGCTTTTTCTGACACTGAAAAATGAATAACTTTGTACTTAACTGGACTGGACTTTTACTGGAAATTGAAAAACCAAAAGAGTGGTCTCTGACTTTTGCACAGTACTGTATACACCTTGCACAAACTACTAAGACAGTCCTCACTGCCACCCTTACTGTTATCATGTGGCTAATAATGTTGTGACTTTGCAATTCTCTGATATTTCAGCCTAGATTTGTGACACAATCAGATAAGACTGATCCTTTTTTCTCATATCCAGCATTATCCGATCCAACATTTTCTGCTGAAAATGGTCTCATATTGCAACCCAGTATCGGATCAGTGGCATCTCTAGTGTATACGTGTACTGAAAATTCCTACACCTCAGAAAAAAAAGAAAAAATAGAAAGGAAAAAGGGAAATAAATGGTTACTCTGAAACATGTACATGCTAACAGTTCCCAGTTGACTGGCCTATCTTACCAGTTTCTCCCTAATGGTCTTTGAGGCTCGTTTCAAGCTTGTATTACATTATGACTGGATCCAAACCTTTTGGGACAACAAACTCTGAATCACAGGGATCAGATCCCCAGTTCAAAACCGTGACGCTGAGGTAAGCGGCCTTGCCTTGGCCCATGTCTGCGTGAGATCAGTGCATCAGAGGGCGAGTGAGGTAAAAGCAAAATAAATTACTGAAGACAAGTACATTGCTCTACAAGTGGCAAATGGCTCACTCACTTCCAGGTGCACAAAAGTCCCTATTGTAAACCTCAAAGAATCTTTAAAGAAAAAAAGAGAAAAAGAAAAAAAAAAAAATAAAGAAAGAAAAACCAAGAACAAGTTCACTGAAAAGTTTCTATCGTTCAACTTTTTTTTACAATTCCTTTTTTCTTACTTTTTGCTGAATTTTCCAACGTTTTCACTTTTTTTTTAATCGCTCAAGTATATCACAGGTTACTAACTATAGAGGATAAGAGGGTAAGTTGAGTACCATGCTACATCTTGTTCGGAGAAGGCTATTGCAGACAATTTCTACAGCACGTACAACCACACATTATACGCTTGTGTAACAAATGTTCCAAAACATGTCACCAAGAAACTAAGTACATACGCATTGTTCACTATTTAGAGTCTTTTAAGGACTATCCCTCAGTCAGTATGAAGCTCTCACGTTATATGACTTTAACTGTCCCGTCTTACAGACAAAATCTGAAAAATTGCTATTCAAAAAGTAGCAAATTTGGTCAGTGTCTTTTTTTTTTCTTTAAATAAGTAGTGCTTTTTGATGGCTTAAGACAGAGGTCTCATTTGAAATAATCTCACCCAGTGGCAATCTACAGGACTTCAGTGTGCATTTCATGACACCATAGCTGCAAAGTCTTCATGTCAAAGAGTATTTCTCTCCTCCATTGTTTAAAACACAACAGCTAGTGCTGTAACATAGAATTCAAAGTAAGATCCTTTTATCAAAATACCTAAAACACGTTTATAAATATTTTTTTTTCTTTCTTAAAAGTCTTTGACGGGGAGATACTGGGTTTTTGTCTGCGAGAGTTGGAGAGTATCGCTCTTTTTTTCATCTGTTTTTCTTGTGAGGCCACCCAGATAGGCAAATGTGGAGCCTAGCTCCAGACTTTAGAACAGGGAACCTCTTCAAGAGCCTTTTCCAGAGTAAGTTCTCTTACAGAGACTTTAGTGTCTGGGACAACACTAGCAGCCTTGCCTTAAAACTCCCACTCAAGGGTTTCCTCGCGGTTGGCAGCTCGCTCCAGGCGGTGGATGATGTTGTTCAGGTTGGCCATCTTCTCGTTGCGCCTCTGAGTGCTCTTGCTGTGTTTGGGGTTGTGCAGGGACTGGGGATTGTCCAGGCCATAACTGGGGCCAGATGGGGGCTCGTGACTGGAGTTAGTGCTTGTTGGGGGTGGGTTAGGTGGAGATGGAGAGATGGGGGCTGAGGAGGATGGGACTGGAGAGACGGACATCATGAGGCCGGGCGAGGACGCCGCAGACGGAGAGTTGAGGGACACCTCCAGGCTGCCGCGGCAGGGCTCTGATGAGGCCTTGAAGCTCACTGGATCCACCGGCGACTTATCCGGGTCTTCGCCTTCACGTGCGGCCAGGCTGCTTCTCTGGATGCCCTCTGAGGACAGAGGTCCTGAATGGAGGCCCTGGACCTGACTGCTGCCCGCTTCATCCTCTCTGAGGCCCTGGGGACAGTGTGGGGGCAGAGTTGGGTCCCTATAACCAGCCGCCTGCTCCTCTCTCTCAGTCTTCAGCTGGGGGAACTGGACACCCATAGAGGAGCATTTAGCCTGCCTAATGTGGAGCTCCTCATCGTCCTCCAGCAAGCCTGCCTCCTGTTTGACGGCCAGCGACCTGGGGCCGTTGCTGGGAGGGTGGCCAAGGATGCCCGGGGTTTGTTTCCTTTCGTCACCTTCGGAGACGGGACTGCGGACCACCGAAGGAGAATAGTTGTGAGGCTCTGCATCAATGTCATTGTCCTGAGGACCCTCCATGAGGACTTCTCGCCGCATCCGTGACCTGCTTACAAGTGGAAAATCAAGACAATTCACAGACTTAAGTATCTAAGAGAGTCACTGGAGATTATTGCTGATGTAGGGCATAAAATCAGAAAATAAATTCTCTAGTCCAGCCTAAAGAATGACTATAACGCACAGTGTTTTTGTACTTTGTCCTTTTTGGTACTATTTCTACTGTCCACAAGGTGGGGCAAGATCTCCATCAAAGATTCTGAAGTCACACAGCAGGCTTTCAACAGCACAGGGATTCCCAGTCCTAGTCCTGGGCACATTTTTGTGTTTTCCCTGATCTAGCACACCTGATTCAACTCATTAAGTAATTAACAAGCTTCCTTGTGCTAGGCCTATTATGTTAGAGTAGAGAAAACAAACTGTGCAGAATGCTGGAAGTCACTTGGTTACATATAGCAGTGTTCACTAACTCAGCTCCTAAGCAGCACATAGAAGGCCTACGTGAGCTGGATTTTGGGGCTGGTGAAAATATGTGATAAAAGCTTTTGCTTTTCAAATCGATGACTGGCCATTTCTAATATGTATGCCAGACAAATGGTTTGAAAAACTTAGCAGAATGTAACAGTAAAATGCTTATTTCTCCATTTCTTTTAACATTAATATTCTTAGTTTATTATTGAATTGACACAATTCTGCATTTTACTTATGCCACTACCCTGACTCTTTCCCAGGCACTGCCACTCCTTATGAGCTTAGTGCTCAGTTTTACTGATTTCAAAATAGATTTTCTGTCAGATCCAATCTTGCTGGCAATAGGCTGGTGGAGTAAATTCATTAACCAGGGTGCAAACTATTGCAAAATTAAACTATTCCAGGGTGCACACTACCCAGCTCAGCTCAAGTACTTACTATCAATACTCACTTTGGAAATGATACATTATTCTGGTGTGTTTATCAGTACTATACTAAATGTATGTCACATATTTCCCAAACTAAAAATAAATACATAGACATGTATTTTTATATTTGTGAAATATATTTCAAATATATTGTTTCATTCCAAAATATATTTCAAACACTGAAGTAAAAATATATTTTTGGCCATTTGCATGCATTTTCAAATATCTTTAATAAATATACTTCACATTTATTTCTTTTCCATATTGGTTCAATTGACCTATTTCTTATTTGTCTTATTTCACTATATTAATTTAGCACAATCTCATAAAAAACATTTTGCCAGTTCAGTTTAGGCTATTTTTGCAGCATTTTTAGATCCTCTGAAGTTTTCAATGTTGTTGCCACAGTAACAGTAAGATCTCTCTCAAGCTAACACATAGTACAAATTACATGAAACCAGAACTCATTTCTGACCTGTAGTTGTGGAACCAGTTGATGACTGTATTGGTTTTGAGGTTGAGCTGAGTGGCCAGTATCTCGATAGTGTGCTGGGAGGGATACGGCTCTTGAAGATAAGCTCTCCTCAGAGCCTCCTTCTCTTCAGCAGCTAGAACAACTCTGGGCTTCTTGGCCTGGCTGAAAGGACACAGGTCCATGGGGGCCAGGCCTGGGCTGATGCAGTCAGACCGAGCACCAGGAGAGTCGCTGTCAGAGCCTGGACTCAACAGGCCATATCGGCGCTTCAGGTAAGCTACGAGGGATGCATATAACCACAGAGACATCGTAAAGAAAACTCTAATTTTTTAATTTTTTCATATTTCAACACATCTTTTAAAAGGACGGTTTGGTGAAAAAAATTCTAATTTACACAATTTTACATTAACCACATGTAGGGTGTTGGTAAAAACATTAACCACATTAGCTTCTTAGCTCCAGAGCAAAAACAAAAAAGTGTCTTGGCCGATCAACTGCATTTGGGGCAAAGTGCAATACGTAGATTTAATTTTTTGCTGAACTGTTGCTGTAAAAGTACACTGTCAGAAGCAAAAATACCACAAGGGTTCAACTCTGTTCCCTTGGGTTGAACTGACATAAAAATACCCTCAATCAAACACAAAGGTAATAATGTGTATCTTTTCTTAGCTGAAAAGGTCTAAGTACCTGTGCCTAAGGGTACACAGACTGTAATTTATAGGGCACCGCCCCAGAGATAAGCACTGTACCTTTAAAAGTATGACTGTGCTTTTCTTCTATTCTAAAACAGGAGGTTGTACGTAGGCAATATATTTACAGTAATCAATGGTAAAAATTGACCCATATTATACACATACAAGCCATTTTCCTTTTGTTCACCTTTTTTCTCCATTTTTTTCATGTCCCTCAGCTTGTCCACATTGTGTGGGTCATTTAGCCAAAGCTGCATGCGGACAAACGGCTCTCGGCCCTTCAGACTCAGTTTGTGCCATGGTTTGGGCCTGGACAGCAGGTCTGAAACTGAGCCCTGAGTCAGGCCTAGAATACTCTCACCAAACAGACGCTGACCTGAAATCACACATACATAAACTTATATCAACCACTACTAATATAAGCTAACACATTTACAGTCGAATGCAAAAGTCTGAACACGTCAAAATAAGTTAACACATCCTCTACTGGGAATAAATTCTAAAGCACAATTTCTATTCCTTTGCTGAGTTTAACATATTGGAAAACAACATAACATACAATAAAAAATGTGCCATAACTTTTGCCTAGGCCATATTTTATGTTTAATTATTTTTTCCAATGTGTTAAATTCAGTAAATAAACAGTAATTGTGCATTTAAATGTGCAGATAATTGGGCATTAAAATGTGTTCTCTAAAGAAACTCATATAAAAAGTCATTTGACCAGGGACAACCACATTTTTTTCATTTGACTGCATATACAATTCTAAAGATTTTTCTCATAAACCTTCAAAGAAAAAAAAAAATCAAAACTCCCCCATATAGATCTAAGCTTCATATTGAACATTGACCTGAAACAGCTCAATAACTGAGACACAGAAATGGTCTACATTCTGTACGTATCTCAAACCATGCAAAACTGCTGAGCTCACCCAGGTTGTTGTCAGTCAGCACCTCCTTGACTCTCTTGGTAATGGCATAAGTGTCCAACTCTGGGGACATAGCCACCAGCTCTTGGATGCCCAGTGGGGTGTGGGGCTGCTGTGTGGGCAGCATGCCTGGGGTAGTCTTTCCTCCATGTGGTTCCACTTGCTGGGGGTGCTGGTTCTCCTTGCTGCTCTCTAGGGCTAAGCTGACCGGCTCCAGGGGCAGGCTAGGGTGGCTCTCCTCTGGGCTGGGGGGAGGGGACGGAGACGAGCGAGTCGTCACTGGGCTTTTATCTGAGGACAGATAATTATAGAGAGAGTTTTTCAATTAATTTCATGCAATATCTGAAATTTTATGACAAAGCACAATCTCATACTTACAATGTAGCTCCATAAAAGCAAGTTCCCACAAGATTATTGTCATTTACATATCTCTGTCTAAGTAAACTCACCCTGGTTGTGGCTGTGGTTGGGCTGCTGATTCAGGCCCTGGCCTAGCTGGTCCAGAAGCCACAGCTGCATACGGATAAAAGGCTCTCTGCCCTTCTGGGTGAGCTTGCTCCAGGGCTTGGGTCTGGACAGCATGTCGCTGACACTGCCCTGAGAGAGGCCCAGCACCTGCACAAACAAATCAGATACAATCAGTTAGTCAGACATACAAACAAGTTTCACAAACTAGATCCATGTACGCAAAAGCAAAAAGAACACGCCCTGTCAAATTACATGTTTTGAGGATTTTCTGAGTGAAAATATGGCATTTTTCAACTGATTTTAGTGCATAATTTCTATTTAACAGATTGAAGAAAAAAAAACGTGCGTTAACCTTTGTAATTTATAGTAATATGCATATCGTAACACCTATAATGTATTCTAATTATTACAATAGATAAGCGGAAAAAAAAGAGATGCATCACCACTATATAAAAGAACTCATCATTAGTGGCAATCATTTGTAGTAAAGCCTCCGGTCCACCACTAGGTGGCAGCAAAGCACAACTTGCAGTCCAAAGTGAAGCGAAAATGCAGAAAACAAACTCTGCAACTATGCAATGTGTTATTACAAAGTTTGCAGGGACTGATTTGTGTGTAACTGCTGTTCTGTCAGAGCTGTATATTAAATGAACACTTGACTGAATATTGCATTTATAAAACAGCATGTATAGTTTTTTGGGACTGGACTAACTAAGATATGCTACAGAAATATCAGGACTTTTATACTGTTGTTAATATCAGTGTCCTATCACTCAGATCCTTCAAATATCTAAGTAACTGCTAGAGTTAAGATTTTTGGATTGCACCAGCAGTCTCAGATGATAGACGGCAAGTAAAAAACACATTAGAAACAATACCGAACACTGCAAGCACTGTATATCATACAGTGATCTACCTTCTCTCCAAAGATCCTTTGACAAATGCCATTCTTAGCCAACTTCTCCTTCACCTGCCGAGTCAGCTCAATAGTGTCCACTTCGCGATACATGTACATCTCATACTGCTCTGGGGTCAGAGGTGGCACAGTGGGCTTGAGTGTGCGGGGAATGTAGGAGGGGTAGTAGCCCATCCTCGCTCCTCCGCAGGGAGGCTCCCCACTTACAGACACCTCTGGCTCCACCTTTACCTCCACGGGACGTCCCAGCAGGGGCTCATCCTCCACAGCCTCCTCAGGGCCGGGCGTGCAGTCACCGTTCTCAGCCCGCGGCCAGGCCCGTGGCACAGAGGAGGAGTGTCCAGTAGAGGAGGAAGAGGACAGTGAGGGTGAGACGGAGTTGAAAGGGTGAGACACAGCACCTGTGCCCGGAATCACTGACCCCCGCTCAGCTGACCAGTGCTGGTCAAAATAAGTCCCGGCCTCTCCTATCTCGGACTTGACCTTGCGGATAATGTTCTGGACAAAGGCGGCAGGGGATAGCACGCTTAGAGGGGTCTGGGGGCTGCCGACAGGGTTGGCCGCACACACAGCCAAAGGACCGCCCTCCTCCTGTTTGATGAAGGCGGGCATGGGGACGGGCAGGCTCTTGGATGGATCATGCGCGCCCAGGCGGTCTCCGACGGGCGTCCGGCCGCAGGCCTCCATCTCCAGCAGAGCCTGCTGCTGCGCCTGCATCTCCCGCCGTGCCTGCTCCAGGATGCTCTTAATGGTTTCATCAGAGTTACCGCCTGCACCACTGCTGCTGCGGCCAGATGAGCCACCCAGAGAGGACTTACCATCACCTACACAAAACATACACATAGATAAGAATTAGGTCTGACCGAAATTTTGTACCGATTATACTGATTTTCAGAAAGCACAAATCCTGATAACAGATCATTCTGATAACTTATCATGTCAGATATCTGTTTTCATAGCTATAAATTACAGTTCAAAACACTAATTAAAACCAAAACAGATTGCTGTTTTGTTTAGTTATAGCCAGTAATGCTAAAAAAAGAAAGAAGCACTAATCTGTCCTGGAATTGTTTTCGACACTTCTTCACTGTACTGTAATTGTTTGTTGACTTATATCATAACAGTTGATAATAGTCCTTGTTCTTACATCACATTTATCATTATTTGGGTTTTGCTAAATTATAAAAACATGTAAATATAAAAAAAAGCCCATTGTTATAGCTGTTTTAATATTTGACATATAAAGTATGAGATATCAATATAATAGGCATAATTGTAGGCATACATCACTCATAAAAATGGTTGTTTGAATACATTTGAATACATGAATGGTTCTTTAAATGGTTGAATGTTTCTTCTCTATGATGAAAAGCCAGCTGTATATGTTTTTTTTAAGAAAGTGTTTATATAGCACCAAAAGGAGTGAATGAACCAATAAACCCTTTTTAGTACTATAAAGAGCCCTTTTTGCAAAGAGTGTAATTTACACAGTTATACATTTGAATCACTGTATGTAGGCTTAGGCATCTCACCAACCACTTGTCAAACCAAATCGTAAAAGCTGTAATTTTAATTATAGCCTACATTTTCAACAACATCGTCTGAACCAGTTTTAAGAGGAGAAGCGTAACCTAATAAGAGTATGTGAAGTGCTCGTAGATGAGGCAGAGTAGATGGATGCAACCAAACACCTTTTTACATGACAACACAACCACAAGTCTGGCATACTGCATTCAGTATTCGAGCCTGAGGCCACATAGAGTGAATATCCTGGTTTTCTTGGCCGGAAAGTTTCTATTTTTGTAGAACATAATCACAATTTGAATCGCAGTCATGATAATTGTCAGAGAAATTGAAATAAGATGCTTTCCCTAAATCATTCAGCCCTACCAAAAAGTCGGCTGGATCTTTAAATTTTGGAAATTTGTTGGATTTGGAGACTTCTCTGGTGGAAAAGTGCAATTGCGGACGTAACATTTTGTAACATCTGATAATTGTGAGCCAAAACTGAAGGACCTGTATCCTGAGGATGTAAGTGAATTATCAAATATTATCATATCTTCATCAGTATGATGCTGACTTTGCATTTGTGAACTAAACATTGAGCCGAATCTTCTTTTTGAGCCTGTGTGTGCGACGATAATAAGACAAAGACCCCTCCTAAATGATTATTTCAGACTTTACAGGGCGACACCTTATTTTGTGTATATTTTTTCCACCTGACTCAGTAATGCTACATCTTTCAAAAATCTAACATAGTGCAGCTTCAATATCAGCTAACTACTGGTTTACAGTGGTTGCCAACTCTCCTGCAGAAGCAGCCCTGCCCAGCACATTTGACTGTTTCTTTTTCTAACACATTCACATTAACTTAGGAAGTGCTTGTTAATCAGCTGATTAGATTAATCAGGTGTGTTTGAGCAATGAAACCAACTAAATATGCAGAACAGGGGTAGACCAGGATGCTGAAATATTAATTGTTGGTACTACGCAGACACACTGATATACAGTACCAGTCAAATGTTTGAACACACCTTAAAGGGAACTTTACAATTTTCCACATTTTAAAATTATATTAACAACAAAACTATGAAATCATGCAGTGACATATGACATTCCTACATTTTAAATTGTTTCAAAGAGCCCCCTTTTGCCTTTGCACACAGTTCATCATTCTCTCAAGCAGCTTCAAGAAGACCACTCGGAAACATTTCGAACAGGCCTAAAGAATCTCCACACATGCTAAACTGTCGGCATCTGAAAACTACTTTCGGACGGCCATTTTTTGTATAGGATCCATTCAGTCAGGTGGGTTGACTTTTGACTGGTACTATAAGACCATTTTTACTGCATGTGCCTTTATCTATTATTATGTATTATAATGCACAGCATGGACAGTCATTGTGTTTAAACATATGCATGTCTGCTTGGTGTTTCCAAGAAGAACTGCTGAATAATGATTATGTATATATAACAGCAGAATATGGATCAGGATGTTATGTAACTCTGGCCGATTCAAATATTTTTTTTCAAAATGTATTTCAAATCAGAAGTAATACAGTCTTGCTTTCAACAGTAAAATGTAATGTAATATCCATGGAACAGTTACACCATTTCTGTGGATGCACACTTTCTGACAATACTAAGTTCTTTAGAAAAAAAAAACAAAAAAACAACAGTAGACAAACATTATTTCAGGGCAATAAAACCTTGCAAGTATACTTCAGATCTATTATCTCACTTCACCCCCACCAGACGTTTAATATGCGTTTGAAAAGTACACTTGCATAAGCTGTGCTAAATCTGTGTTTGACCTATACGTTCTAAAAATACATGTGGGTATAATGTACTACTTTCACACACTATGCCTTAGTGGATATTCATTTTAATTTAAAAACGTACTTCAACCAACCACGAGTGCGTAGGACATACTGAACCGAAGTCTGCTTGAGGATATAATGTATTATTTAATGTTTCATAAAGTGAGTGCACGGGTAGATTAAAGGGACACTGTGATGTGGATTTTTCAAAATTTAAATAATAAAAAAACTAACCGCTTGAAACAAAGTTTCATATTTAAAGTCTACTTGACATAGGTATTAACATGCCATATGAATGAATAATGTAGTACACGAAACTCAGCGCTTAAGAAAACTAATCTGTGAATTCACACCATTCGACCCCCCATCTTTACACTGCTTTGCTTCACATTTTTATTGTATTTTATTTGATTATTTTCATTATTTTTTCAACACCGGTGGCCTTCGGTTTGTTCAGAATAGCTTACAGACTGTGAGATCTTTGTAACTGGAGAAACGAAACCTGGAATATTAAATTAAGGGTGACTAAAACAGTATATGATTTATAAATTTAATACATAGAATGCAAAATACAAGCTCACACTAGTGGTACATGAGTGTAAATAATTTACTAGCTCAATAACAATTTTGGTTATGCTCATTATTTCAGCATCTGTAACGGTTGGGAGTAGCTCTCTGGAACACTGGTGACCCGCTGCCCTTCCTGTCCTAAATATAATGTTAAAATCACCTCTAATTGTGTAATTTTGTAGTGAACCGAGCCGAATGCTCAGCGACCCCAGAAAGTATGTGGACACTTTAACAACAATAAACTGACTGTAGAATCTCTGTGCGCACAAAGCCTGGAGAAGAACTCCAACCAGACTGCACTAAAAGTACTGCAAAGCACAGTTAGAACAAGTCTGGAGCTGTTTTTCCTACAATGGTGTTGGTAAGCTTGTGTTCAATGACAGGACCATGAATTCAGAACACTTTGCCAAAAATAAAATGTCAGTCTTGTAATGGTCTGTTTAAAACAAACACCTCTTGGTTTGACATTTTGTTCACTAACACAATGAATGTAATACATCTAAACATGGCACAAATGTCCAAATACTTTGTGGGGCCACTCTAGGTCTAGAAAAGCAACTCCTACCTCCTCGCTGGGACTGGATCTCCTTCTTAGCTTGTTCCAAAATGCTCTTGATGGCATCGTCTGACCCAGTTTCTGGAGTTCGGATGCGAGGAGTGATGCTCCCTGCCACGCAGAGTAAGAGTAAGAAAGAAAGGGAAAGGGAGATCGAGAGAGGGAGACACAGAGAGAGAGAGAGAGAGACAGAGAAAGAGAGAGAGAGAGAGAGA
>JAILXH010171286.1:13779-24500 GCA_023558415.1 Piaractus mesopotamicus
TGTCTCCTCACTTCCCAGACGTTTACAGACTGTTGTTAAAAGAAGAGGGGATGCTACACAGTGGTAGACGTGGCCCTGTCCCTTTTTTTGAGATGCGTTGCTGCCATCAAGTTCTAAATAAGTTAATGTTTTTCATGAAATGGTAAAATGTCTCACTTTCAACATCTGATATGTGTACTATGTTCTACTGTGAATAAAATATGAGTCTATGAGATTTGCAAATCATTGCATTCTGTTTTTATTTACATTTATTGACATTTTGCACAGCGTCCCAACTTTTTTGGAATTGGGGTTATACTTACAGAGAAACTACTACTACTGCTACTATTTTTACTACTCAATGATAATAATTCTTTTTCATTCAGTAATTTTAAGACCGCTCCTAATTCTGAAGTGGATGCAGGAGGAAAGGAACGGTGCGAGTTGCAGCTTAATCTTAGTCAAATAAAAGGTAAAGCAAAGAAGACAAACACAAACCAGTTTTAATGGTTTATTGAGATTATTTTCTGTATTGTTATCCGATTAGAGAATTCTGTTACAGGTACAGGCTAATCACATCTTTTGTCTGAACACCTAAGTAAATTTTTTTGCAGCACAGCAACATAGATACCCTGTATAGACCATTACCAGAAATGTGCTTAATGTTTCACAGTGCTTGGAATACAGTCATACATGTCCAGGAAATGGCATGTGACACAGATAATTGCCTTGAATCCAGAGTGAAATAGTGCAAAATGTGTGCATTTTCAGGCAGCAGCGGGAAACATCATTAATATGTTGTGGCAGCTCATGGAGAATGGCCTAGAGGAGCTGAAGCTACTACAGACTGTTCTTGTACTGCTTACCACCAACACAGTAGTGCACGATGAAGTCCTATCAAAGGTACCATACACAAACACGTAGACCATCAAATATAGTAAATCAGTGTGGTTCTATATTTAATTAAAATATTGCAATATAAGGTCTTTAATGTACTGTAGCTATTTTGTCTCATATCCAGAAATGAGGTCACAGTGTGAAAAACAAAATGTCATGTAGTGTTGACTTTATTTTGTATGTTTTTTGATTGTTCATAGTTTACAACAGTTTTGTGGTGCACTTCACCTTATTTCTAACTTTGTTTTTGAAGACAGGGTGCAAAGATCTGTCCACATTTTTTTGATGGTAATGGTTATAAAGACAATAAATCACTGCTTATATCATTTTTGAGTTGCAAATGGAAACACAATTAAGACATAAGTGATTTCATAACTATGTAGTCTACATTTTGTATTTCGGTTTACTCTCTTACAGGTGGAGATGGTGTGAATAGCTAATAACCTACCTTTATTTATTAAGATGTCGGCTGATGCAACTTCATGAAATCAGGCTTGAGTTACAGACTTTGATTCCTTGCGGCTAGACTGTTAAACCAGACAAATTGAATTCACCACAATGTGTTTAAAACAAGAAAATAAGGAGAAATAAGATGTTGTTTCTCCTCAATAATGCTAGTTAGTCTTTACCCGTTGACAAGCTTGCTTCTCGGCTCAGTGGAGTCTAATTAGATTTCTAAATGGGTTTGATTGGTTTCATCTCTTTCTGAGCACCACATCAAGGTCATTCTTTTTCATAAAAAGAAGTTTCCTTGCAGTGCACTCATACCCTGGAGGCATAGTCTGTTTGGTGATAAATCTTCAGTGAATCATGTAGCAAATTCCAGCTTTCTGATTAGAGTTTTCATGCATCTGCTGCATGAAATAGAAATTATTTCTGATTCACACAGCTAATTACAACCGAGTTGCGAGCAATTTTTCAGGTAACACTCCAGGCAGTCAAAGTAATCAGCCAATTAAAATTGTCTTCTGCCTGGAACGTGACATGACCTAGAGCTTTCACATTCAGTTTCTCCTGTTCTTTTGCAGGCCATCGTGTTATGCTTTCGTCTCCACTTCACTAAAGACAACATCACCAACAACACAGCGGCAGCTACCGTCAGACAGGTCGTCACTGTGGTGTTTGAGAGGATGGTTGCTGAGGATGAGAAGTTCAAAGGTATGTGATAAATGTACAGGTTATGTGGTCAGACCCTTTAAGCAGTTTAATTCAATTATTTTGCTTGGTTCTGTCAGGGGAATTGGCTACAACTTTGAATCCCTTTGGATAGATAAACTTTTGAAGTTGCCTCTGTTGAAGTTGCCTCTTGTCATGACTGTATGCTTTGATTGTTCTTGTCTCACTTGTATCCAGACTCCTCGTCCAGTTAATGAATTTGGCTACTTTAAGATGCACCCATTGCTGACACATGTTTAATTGCACATATACAGCTCATCTAATCTCCATAGAAAAGCATTATCAGTAGAAAGGGATGGTCAGGAGTAGCAGCACTTGAGCTGGAGGTCACCATATGCAATGCCATACGTCAGCAAGAGGTGTAAGCAATCAGGTCCCCACAGCAATGTTCCAACATCTAGTGTAAAGTCCTCCCAGAAGAGTAGAGGCTGTTACTGCAGCAAAGGGGGGGGACAAACTCTCCATTAATGCTTTTGATTTTGGGAGAAACATTGGATGAGCAGGTGTCTACAAACTTTTGCACATACATTGTAAGTCTCATTGGATAAAAGCATCTTCCAGTTGAATAAATGCAGTGCAAATTGATCACTCACCCTAACCTCGAGGAATGTGTGCTGCATGAGCATTCTGACAGCACTATGAAATCAGTCATATCACCTCACCTACCAAGTGAAGCCTGACATCAGTGAGCAAACTCATTGTTCTGTAAGTTGAGAGTGTGAGTTTTGTGTCTCATTCGCATTTTCATGAGTTGAGATGTGACGTTTATCTCCCACATCACCTGCTTTATTATTTAGCTCTCTTGGCCAATTGCCTTATGCATGTGTCCTGTTTTCCTCATCAGGCATGGCAGAACAGCCTCCTGCTGTCCAAGGCAATAGTAACCGCAGGTCTGTGAGCACCCTCAGACCCAGTGCTAAGGATGCCTACATGCTTTTCCAGGTACAGTTGTAATCACAACAGCTGCCAGAAGTTTTTTCTAGCAGGGTATCTCACCCTATGTGAATTTTTATAAAAAATTGGTGGATTTGCTAAGACAGAGGTTACACACTTATAGTTCTAGGTAGATCTGCCTGTTGAATAGTGTAATGTTTTTCCCTACTGTTGCTTTAAACTAGGGCTTTTGCTAGCGCAGATGTGCGAGCAGATCTTTCTTTAGTGTTTGAAGTTTACATGGCTGTGGATTGTTCTGTTAAATTGGGTTTACCTATTAGTCATTGGATTAGTTTTCATCCTTGTCATGTAGGACTTGTGTCAGTTGGTGAACGCTGATGCCCCCTACTGGTTGGTGGGTATGACTGAGATGACCCGGACATTTGGACTGGAGCTGCTGGAATCGGTTTTAAATGACTTCCCAGGAGTCTTTCTGCAGGTGAGTGCGCAGTTACTACTTAAACTACCTTATTTATGTTACACCTTTATGTTTTGGCACCATTTTGATGCATTCGAGTTGACATTACCCTTCTGTTTATTATGGGTTCTCCACAATAAGAATTCTATTCCATAATCTCTGACTGCTCTTTAACCTTTATGACCCTCAGCACCAGGAGTTCAGTTTTCTGCTGAAGGAGCGCGTATGTCCTCTGGTGATCAAGCTCTTCTCTCCCAACATCAAGTTTCGGCAGGGCAGCAGCAGCAGCGCCGCATCTCCCGCACCTGTCGAGAAGCCCTATTTCCCCATCTGCATGCGCCTGCTCCGCGTGGTCTCAGTGCTCATCAAGCACTTCTACAGCCTGCTGGTGAGCCAGCCATCCAGACTGATTCATTAAACCTCCCTGAGGCTTTGCTAACCACAAAGCCGAGTGAGACAACAACGGGGTAGTTCACAGTGCAGGATTTCTCAGTTACCTGCACAGCTTAAGCAAGATGTCAAGCCTGTCCAATAGAAGAAACTCTAATGGCTATTTGACAGCCCTCACATTTTGCTGTCCAGCTAACTGAGAAATCTTACATTTACACATTTGGCAGACGCTTTTATCCAGAGCTTTTGGTAGCTGTTTTTAAGTGTGGCACTTCCAGTGCGTTGTGTCTGTGTCAAAATATCATGTATCATGAAAATGTTTATCATGATATGATGTTCTGCTGTATCACCCGTCGCTAATGTTAAGCTCCTTTTGCATTCAAAGCTCAGGATGTTGTCAGGATAATTTTACTAGTAATGCTCAAGCTTTGCATCATTCACACACGTAGCCCTTAAACAGGGCTTTTACCAGGATGATCGTGTTCATACATGCCATGAAACCCCGGTAAATAGGAGGTGAAGTTCCAACAGCTACTTCATTTCCAAATCAGGTTCAAAAGTATACTCCTGTGACTTTTTTTTCTCATTAAAACTAAAAGCTTGACTGTTCTGTTTTGTTGGCCGTGCTGCGTCGTTTTTACACAGCAACAGCTTTGCATGTGCACAGGGTAGATTTTTGCAACATCTCTCTGAAATCATGTATAAAATACACTTGATATCACTCACAAAACTAAACTGAACAATTGAACTAAAAAAAGCAACCCAGAAATGTTCAGCTTGGCCAGCTGTAATCTAGATAGTCTTTCTAGGTCATGTCAGGGAAAATTGCGTGTTAACTTCACCAGGATTTTGTCTCCAGCTTGCATTCACACTCAACTCTTCCTTTTCAACTGCCATTAAATTGTCAGCTAAGTGTGCATGTGTGAAAGGTTACTTACAGATTCAGATATAGTTTTAGGAGTGTCGCCCCAGTCCTTTCATTGAAATAGCATAGTGTGCTTGCTTAGGCAGGGAATTGAACCCCAGTCTGCTGCGTAGAGGGAAGCAGTGTTACCCACTACTTTATAGCTACCACCTTGTGAAATAGCCCTCAGTATTGATGGACTGGAAAAGATTTAATTGTTTTGCCTTACAATTTACTACACTGAATTTCCTCAGTTGAGTTGAAGCTTTTCTTGCCTTTTTGTTTCACTGACCCTCTCTGTGTTTTTGTGTGCGTGTCGCATAGGTGACAGAGTGTGAGATTTTCCTGTCTCTGCTGGTTAAGTTTCTGGATGGAGAGAAGCCTCAGTGGCTAAGAGCTGTGGCTGTGGAGTCGGTGCACCGGCTGTGTGTTCAGCCACACCTGCTACGGTGAGAACATACAGGCACTGTGTGTTAAAGTTCTTTAACCTTGGCTATGACTTTGAGTCTGTGTCAGTATTTTTCATCATGTATGCTCTGTACACTGTGTGTAGATCTTTTTGCCAGTCATATGACATGAAGCAGCACTCCACCAAAGTGTTCAGAGACATTGTCAATGCCCTCGGCTCCTTCATCCAGTCTCTCTTCATTGTACCCAGTGTGGGAAATGCCTCCTCTACCAACACACCCACAGGTCAGATGTAGATCAATGCATATTGGAAAACCCAACCACATCCTTTAGCGATGCATAATACATGATTGCTTTTCTTGATTTTCTTTTCTTGCTCACTTTCAGGTGGTTCAGCATCTAGTGCTCAGGCATCAGCTCAGGGTGGAGCAGGAGCAGCAGGGGGCAGTGGGGGATTGACCACTCAGGCTGCCTTTGAGTACCGTGGCACCTGGATCCCTCTAATGACCGTCAGCGTGCAGGGCAGTGCCAAGGCCACCTAGTTAGTACCTCTCTCCCTCCAGCACCCACTGTGCCATTAAATATAACAATATGCATGCACATGTATGCTTCAGCGATGTTTAAAAATTAAAAAGCTTGGGTTAAATTTTAAAATGGCCTTCTCTTGTTATTTATCTAGCAAAATACTTCTGGATTAGTATGTAATTTTGTGTACCCTTTACAAATGAACCTTCTCTAAATACTCTTTTCTGACCCCTCCCCTGCCCCAGTCTGGAGATGCTGGATAAGGTGGAGCCACCCTCCATCCCTGAGGGCTATGCCATGTCTGTGGCCTTTAGTGCCCTGCTGGACCTGGTCCGGGGCATCACCTCTATGATAGAGAGAGAGCTGGCTAAAGAGGAGGAGGAGGCCGCAGCCAGGGACTGCTCAGAGCCTGCTGTCCCAGCGCAGAGTGAGGGCAGTTCACAGGAACCACGTGAGTATTTTTCCATAATAACGCTGAGTAGGAATCTTAGCGCTGTTTTGTTGTTTATTTTTATTAAATTACATGTACATAAACTTACCTGAAATGTGGTCAGTTAGCCACAGCACGACTAAGGTCTGAAGTTTGCTTCTTTAGTTTTGTGCAAGTAACGAGGCTAATGTGGCAGCAACAATTCACAGAAGCTTATAGTCCGCTAACTGGCATTGTACAATTCCTCAGTCATTAAACACTTCCTTCAAACCATGCCAAATTGTTAATTAATCTCTAATTAGACTTGCAGATGTTGCTTCTAAACTGTTATCTAGAAAAATGGACTAAAGCACATCACATAGCTAAAAAACAGGAGCAGCTACGGTCTCAAATCCATACTTTTGTCTATTTTTTTCCGTATGCTTCCATTACCCATTACCTACATTAGCTTTGTAGCTCCATAGCAAAACTAAGGAAACAACTTTCAGACACAAACATGCTTTGGGTGGTGGACTACATTTGGAGTAAGGGGAAAATGTGTAATTTTTAGATTTTTGCTGAACTAGCACTGTAATTTTAGGACTTATGTAGATTATAATACTGCATAGACTCTGTGGTGTTATATCTATTTGATGAACGCTTCCGAATTCTAGGTTGGACTACATAGTACTTGCTGTGTCAGCATTGTTGTTCCTTTGATACAGAACCTCATCAGGTATGGGAGGAGATGGTGAGTGCATGCTGGTGTGGTCTGCTGGCAGCCCTGTCTCTCCTACTGGATGCTAGGTAAGGGGAGCCGCCTGAGTGTGCACACAAACAGGCAAAACACATACACATGAAATCTAGTCTAAAAAATCTTGTATTACCTTCCTTATAAGCTTTCGTTTTGTGTATGTTTGGTGAAGTACGGATGAGACTGCCACAGAGAACATCCTGAAAGCTGAGTTGACAATGGCGTCTCTATGTGGTCGCCTTGGTTTGGTGACTCCGCGAGATGCGTTCATCACGGCCATCTGCAAAGCCTCACTGCCTCCGCACTACGCTCTCACAGTCCTCAGCAGTAACGCGGCCAACCTCTCCAACAAAAGTCAGTGCCTGTGTGTGAGGGTCAGTCTGTCTGTGCTGGTGTGTGGGTGTTTGTCTTTGTTAGTGTGCCGTGTGTTGTAATGTTCTTTATTTGAGAAGTGTGCATCATTATGTGTTTAGTGGCGTTGTGCTCAGAGTGTGTGCGTTGTATAAAGCTTTGTCTGTCACTTTTCCTTGGAAAACAATTTCAAGGCCAGTAAACGACAAATAAAAATATACCCACCTGCACAAACTACCTATATCTTTTAGACATAAAAATATTTTGACTTAATTTAACAAAAAAAGTTTGTATAGAAAGTTACAGTTCCCCCTGAGAGCCTTTTCTGTAACAAAAATCCACAGGGCTACAGTCACAGAGGATAATTACTGCTTGTAATTAATATTGTTATTGAAATATTGAAAGTAATAAATACATTCTGACAAAAGAAAAAAAAAGTGCATTTCTCTGTAATTCTAATCCAGGCAGATTTAGTCCCAGTTTCTACATTTTATTTATGTTTATATATCAGCATCAGCAGATATACGTACAACAGGTATTGTATATTGGTATTGGCCCACAAGCCGTATCAGTGCATCCATATTGATTAATTATTTTGGTCGTTTGACAATAAGTATATAACACTGTTCGGCAAAAATGCTATAAATGAGTGTCCATCAGATGCTGTTTCTTACTGTAAGAGAAATCAGTAGGAGATTTTACGGTTGTAGTAAATCATTTATCTAAAAGGTAAATTGTAAGCAATTTTTTATTAAGTAATCAAGTTTAATCAAGGAGCAATGACAGCTCATAGCACAGCATATGATGTAAATGCGTTGACTTTGGTTGTATGCATGTTAATGTTTTTTTGGTGTGTTTGTGTTACAGCATACTCTATCCAAGGCCAGAATGTGCAAATAATCAGTCCGTCCAGTGAGTCTCATCAGCAGGTGGTGGCAGTGGGGCAGCCCCTCACATCACAACCGCAGGGCACTGTAGTGGTAAGACACACATAGTCAGATTTTTCATCTAAACGTTTTAGAGCAATCTCTGAAGTCGGTCATCCAGTTTTACAGATAAGAAACTATTAAAGTCTCACACAAACACACTTTGGGGGCTTGTATTTCACATTTCTTATCTGTGAAACAGGATGGCTTATTTTATAGATTCATCTCTCTCTCATCTCTCTCTCCTCTCTGTCTTTCAGCTCACAGCCAAAAACATCCAGTGTATGCGGACTCTGTTGAACCTGGCTCATTGCCATGGGGCTGTATTGGGAACCTCCTGGCAGCTTGTGCTTGCTACCCTGCAGGTATTAACACAGTTCTCCCTACATCCCTCTGTCTGCTATCCACTTCTCTGTTTGTTTTGTTTTATTTGCGTAGTTAATGTCTAGTCCTGGAGCAAATTTCGCTACACATGCAGATTCTGTAGGAGTAGGCTTCATAGCCTTAAAATAAGTCTGAAGAATATGGCTGAACATGAAATTCTTGTCCAGTATTTCCTAATCCTTAATTACCAAAATAGACTTTTCAGTATTTTCATGACTTGTTGGCAGTACACATAACTAAATATATTTTTATTTCTCTAATAAAGGTCGTTTTAATCATAGCATTAATATGTCTTGTAGTGAGAAACATTGGCTTGGCACATTGTATTGGCCGATATCCTTAGTTTAGGTATCAGAATTTCTGAGTCTCTAGTGGAAATAGTTTTTAAAATGTTATTTATGGTATTTTTAATCATACTGTATTTACTTACTTTAGTTTTCATTGGCTCTTGGTGGGATCCGTTCATGCGGAGTTGTTGACCACTATAGAGTGCTAGATTACATACAGAGTCGGTTTTGAAAAAACAAAAAAAAAAATTGAGAGGTGAGAAAACTCATTTTATTTCCCAACCTGTCAGTCACAACTGCCCCAAAATCTGCACACTAGACCCAACCAGCACAGACGCGGCACGTTAGATTGTATGGATAAAATTGGGGTAAAAATCATGTGGTCTAACCCAGTAGCATGTCTGTTGTGCACAAGGGAAGTACAGATCTTCAGTTATTACCCTCACTTGCATGTCATTTTTCAGAAAACATTGATTTTTTTTTGTACAGAAACTGTGCAACACTGGTACTGAGATTCATGTGTGGTTTGGTGCTTCAGGGCTGTGAGGCATGCTGGTAGTGATTAATTACCATTCAGAGATGCTGTGATAAATGAGTGAGCATGTTTATTCAGTACAAATACTATGAAATTCTCCCTGTTCTTTTTCTTGTCCTTCTTATTCTGCCTCTTAGCACCTGGTATGGATTCTGGGTCTAAAACCAGGAGTTGGAGGAGCGTTGAAGCCTGGCAGAGCAGTTGAGGGTCCGAGTACTGTAAGTTTCTTTTTAATCAGCTTAACTGAAACCACCTCTGTGGATATGTATGGATAAGCCTGTAGCTGGTAATTTTTTTTCCCAGGTTCTTACAACTGCTGTAATGACGGATCTGCCTGTCATCTCCAGCATCCTCTCCAGACTCTTTGAAAGCTCACAGTAAGTCCTGGACTGTGCCTGTCCATCCTTTGAAGTGCAGTATATCTGATGTAGGGTCATTCCTGTATTAAGTGTTGTTCTGTGGTTGCAGGTACCTGGATGATGTCTCCCTCCATCACTTGATTAATGCCTTGTGTTCCCTGTCCATGGAAGCTATGGAGATGGCTTATGGAAATAACAAGGTAGATTTCGATCTTTCTCTAAATGCGCCTTAGCAATTCATTGACATGGCTTCAAACACATTGTTATATAATCATTATAGTGATATTGGCCTTTACAGTATTGATATAGTAGAAAGCAGTGTGCAAATTAATCAGATTGCAGGGGTTTTTTTTACATTCTGTCATTCTCAAATGTGCCAGATGACTTTCTGTGGGTGTTTTCATGAATCATTCATTTGATCCAACTAACATAAATCATTTTGATCAAAATAATGCAGACTGAATTATAATTGTGTATCACATTTACATTGTAATATATTGTATTTGCATCACACTGTGTAGCAGAGTAACTGATTTAGAACAGCGAGATTTGCCGTTCAGGTTTGCAGTTAAGGTTTGTTTCTCGTGCTGCCTCACTTCAGTTTAAAATTGGAGAAAAAGCCAAAAAGACTGAGAAAATATGAAGTTAGCAGCCATGTCAAAAGCCAGCAAATATGTTTTCGTTAGCAAAGCACTAGCTTGTATAACGTGTTTTTGTGCAACATTCAGTACAGTTGTTTTTCCCAATATTTTAATTTCAGGAAAAACTGTTATTGTGCATTGTAGTTTGACCAGGAGTGCCCAAACATCTGCATGCAACTGTATATTACCAGAACACTTGTCTTGCAAACTGACTCAGACACCATGACCGACACCACAATTTCGTAACTGAGACTCTAGTATAATCGCAGTATGGTATTTTGTTCTATATTGTGCAGCCCAACTTTGTTATGATGTGTTTTTAGTCAGGATAAAGGTAATTTTTTTCAAAACTCAGCAAAGACGTATCTGGCACTCCTTAATGATAATTTTCCTCTCTCGGACAGGAACCATCTCTGTTTGCGGTCGCTAAGCTGTTGGAAACAGG
>JAILXH010171327.1:6187-16985 GCA_023558415.1 Piaractus mesopotamicus
AGAGAGACAAAGAGACAGAGGTAGACAAACAGAGAAAGAGAGAGGCAGGGGCAAAGTGGCAGTCAAGCCCAGACTTCCTCAGAGAGTGCGAGTCAAAGAGAGAGAGAGAGAGAGAGAGAGAACAAGAGAGCGAGTTTACTTATGAGAGTTGGAACAGTTGAAGGAACAGACTGATGGAGACTTAGCAGAGGAAATGGAGTGTTCACTCACTGTCAACTGAAACAGCCTCATGTGAGGAGCGAGGGAGAATGAGATTGGGAGAAAGAGAGAGAAAGAGAGATAGAACGAGTAAGAGAGACAGAGAGAAAGTTAGAGAGAGAGTCATCAGCCCCCTTGACAACAGCATTTCATCACCCACAGCTGCGATATCAGGAGGAACAAGGGAACATTCCCCAGACCTCCACAAATGTTGACCTGTGGTTCTGACAACCATCTGAGGCTACACCACAGTGAAAACTGCACAAACTTTGAGGAAAAGCAGTAATGGGCACAGCCTCTAATGTTTGTTGTGGCCAGTAAAGGTCCTGTTGACTTATTCAACCCATAACAAACATTCTTCTTATAACATCTCCCTGACGTTCTGAAGGCTTTGAAACAGGAAGCCACTGCAGCATCACTAAGAGAACAAGGCACCCTCAGTATGGCTAGGGCAGTGACTTAATGTGTGCAATGGAGAGTGGTTAGTGTCATATGGCCGGTTCTCTCAATCTGAGCACAGAAAGGCTAGAAGGATGAGAAGACTGCTTAGTGTCAATCAAGCAGGATTTTGTGCAATTCGGCAGCTGTCTGTTGAGCCATGAGAATCGTTTTTGAAGTATATGGTAAAATGCCCTTAAAACAACAATCCCACATTGAGACATCTGTGACTGCTCAGGAAAACCCATGCATGCTCTTAAACAGCACAGAAATCTAGATACAACCTTAATGCATCTCACTGAGGATGTGCCAACAGGAAAATGTTATGAAATGGTTATGAATACACTGCCTGATGCCTGACACACTGTTTTACAATAGTTTTGAGAAATAGTTCCTTTTTTGGGTTAAAATGTACTTTAAAATCCATTCTCGGCAGAAAGGTACATGCAGGGTGCTGTGAGGCAAAAAAAAAAGTCCCCAAAAGAAGCTCTTATTTTCAGATTTATTACAATTTGAGCATTATCAACATCACATATAATAACTCGTGATGTGTAGATTCACTGGTGGATTTGTATAATAAATAAGATGGCTTCACTTTTGTTGTAGACAATGTGACTTCTGGTTCCTATCACCACCATTGTAAAGAAATGTAAAAAGTCAGTACATTTCTCTACAGTTAAACTTTCCACATTAAACCTCTCAGAATTACTTTGTTTCCATCTGAATGACTGAACTGTGTGGAAACTTTAAAAAATCGGTGGAATTCCCCTTTAAACCTATAGCTTATTTCTGAAGGACGCTTAGTGGCCATTCCACTGGCAGAATGGAAATCAACATTTTTAATTAATATAATCAAATAAAATATTGTTTTTTTAACAATGACACTGTTGGCTTTCAGTGCGTTTATGATTGTGACTCTGTGTTGAGCTGCTAGCTAGCAATGAGAGATGAAAGTGGAGGGGTTAAAACAACTCATTTCTCTTTACAGAGACAGCCATGCTAAGGTAAAACAGACACCTCAACTGCAGCTTTCTTGATTCCAGAAATTGTGTACAGCTGCCCCAATACAAGAAACAGCATGTAAATACAACAATTAAAAAACGTCTATAAATGTTGACTTGATATTTTACACTGCGTCAAAGTGTTTATTTGTCCACCCATGTAAACTCATATAAACTAAGCTCAGGTAAACTTATTTTGATTGTGGTACATAAAGAAACACACGTATTCATCAACTTCTGTTTTCCGGTCCCTGTCCAAACCTGACTGAAAGACATTTTTACATAGCCACTTTGGAGCTCACAGCATGTTTCTGGGTGACCACACCTGCCGAGTCCAACCAGGGCGAGTGGCAGAGAGCCGGTGTGGCCGTTTTCCCCAGCGGAGCACCAAATGAGGTCTACCTGCTCCAGCCTCCTCTTAGATCGGCCTGCTGCAGGGGAGCAGAGTCTCCACGGAGAGTCCTCCTCCTCACTGCTGCTTTTTTTGGGTCCACTGCTCTAAACTCCACTTCAAACACGGGGACTTCAAAGTGGCCCTGCTGCAGCGCTGGCGGCAGCACCCGGGAGCTGCCAGAACTGATTTATTAGGAGCTAACTGCATCATTAAACGAAGCATCTAACCCTGAACATCACGCACATTTAAATATGCAAATGGAATGCGTGCCACGATACATTCCGGGCTGCACCCTTTGTTATCAGAGCCGAAAAAGCCCCTTTTATTGCTGCCATTCTTTAATCTAACGCTCCGTCATAACCCAGGTTTAATCACAACTCCCATCTGCTCTCTCTCTCTGTGAAGCTTGGGCACAGATGACTTTCACCAGGCTGCTGTCACGTGACCGCCAGGAGTATCCTTACTCACATAATTACCTACCCTGCAACTCCCACACACACACCACACATGCATAAATAATTGGGCTCCTGCATTTGAATTTGTGGACAGATAAGGGCTTGCATCGCCTGGAGTCCTACAGTATGTTAGTGCTGTTAAATGATAGAATTCACCTGGTCTTTTAGTCCATAATGTAGATTCAAACATTCACTGTCCAATTTATAAAAAATACCTAGTGCTTCCACTCACTAGTCACTTTATCAGAAACACCCTTCTTGTAAGTCCCCTTTCAGTCTTACCTACATAACAAACTTTGATGTTGGGCAACACGGTGGAATCAATGTAGATCTCTAATGATGAATTTGCATTGATCTTGCTTGTTGCACTGGCCATTGATTCAATGTTGGAAAATCAACAGTGCTGAACACTGATCCAACACTGATTCAGCAGCACTCGCCGATGGCTGAATAGCTGCTGATCAAATGTTAGTACTGATGTTATTTTAATGTTGAAACAATGTTTACTCTGTGATTGTGCAGTGTTGATTCAACATTGAAAGCATAGTAAATTCAGTTCAGTTTACAAAATATAACACATCTTAATTACATTATCAGACATTTTACAGACACTGCAGATATCTGCATCTATTCAACAGTGTTGCCCAACAGCAAATCAACAAAGTTTTGATCAAAGTTTGCTCTCTGTGGTATAGGTATTTAGGTGTACAATTACAGACTATAGCTCATCTTTGGACAATTCATCATCCAACCTCTCCCCCTTCATTAATGGTCAGATTCTGACCATAGGACTACTTTTGTCCAGATTTTATTTGGTTGGCAGACTGTTCTCAGCATGGAATTGGCACTAACGTGGTAGTGTGTGCGGCACAGAAGTGTCAAACATCAAAGTCACTGCTAGATTAAGAGTGGTCCACCAGCCGAAAATACCAAGCCAAGATAACTGACCATTGATGAATGGTAGATTTTCATTTATTTGTATGAATTTGTTCACTGTTCATATTCTTGTATTGCGTGTGCATTTATGTAAGTACCAGGACTGGATTGCACCAGTTTTGCTTATGTTTGTACTTAAGTTTGCTATTAACCAGCACCATGACTAGAGCTGTAAGTAAAATCACAGCACACAACATTTAGTGTTTTTAGCTTAGTTATCTTAACCAAAAAAGTCAGAAGTGCTATCTGTGTGGTTTCCGTTGGTTTCACTAACACACCTGCTCAGAGGGAGGTGTACATATTTAGCAGATATTAAGCTCAGTGTAAAAACTAGTTTGTTAGGGTACAACATATTGTCCACAACCATATTTAAAAGGACTTAATGCTTTATGCTTTACAGTACTTTTAGTGCAGTCTTCTTCATGCTTGTCCACACAAAAAGTCTATAATAACCTAAACAACTTCATTAAAATTTACTAACGGTGTGTCCAAATACTTTTTGGGGCCTCTGTATATGTTGCAATATAATCACAATATTATAATTTTGTCCATATTGTGCAGTCCCTAACGCAAGAGTACTTGGCTAATAAAGTGATTCTGATTTTACACAGTCTTGCTTGTCCAAGCTGTCCAGCTTGTTTTCTTTCCACAGAACAAACAAGATTTGTAACTGGTAGGCTGTCCACACATCCTTGTTGAGCCAAGGACATACAGAGGTCCCACATACGATAAAGCCATCAGCCATGACACCTCATTAGGACCGGCGCCCCTTCCCCTGCTCGCTCCTGTGCAGAGGACGCACACTCCAAACTGTGAGGGATGGGGCGGGACTGCTCTCCATCACACTCTGCCTGCTGGCACTAGGATTACACCACACCGACATACACACACACTGTTGTGGCAACCACACAACACACCACATAAAATAAAACAAAGCATCTACACTCATCAACAAGCCTAAGTCATTACAGAAAATGGGCAAACAGACTAGTTCCACATCAGCAAAGGAGTTAGACTAGCGACCCTACTATCACCATACTTATTCAACCTGTATACTGAAATTATAATAAGATAAGCAGTGCTGGAGGACAATGATTTATGAGGGTTCAAGATTAGTGGGTAATCTTCAGTAACCTTCGACATGTGAATGATAACACACTCAGTGGAAAATCAGGAAGATATGAAGGCCCTTATAAGGAAAATCAAGCAACAGTGAAAAGATGGGCCTTCAGCACAATATGAAGAACACAAAGGTCATAACAACAGGAAAGACCATCAACTTTACCAATGATGATGAAGAATTATGCAGAATTGGTCTTGTTTTGGACGTATTACGAGCAGAACCAATTCAATGGAAAAGACAATTATGTTTGCAACAGCTGAAGGTAAAGAGGAAGAGGACGGCCAGCAACAAGATGGATGGAGACAATCAGAGGAATTACGAACAAGTCATTAATAAGCTTAAAGACCCAAACAGGAGACAAGACTTTTTGGAGAAACACTATCCATACGGTCACCAGGAAACAGAATCGACTTGACAGCACTTAATACCAAAAATAATAACAGGCCCTCAGCTTGGCTTTATTCAGACCTTTGCATTTTGTGGAGGTTCTCTGAACTTTGAAAAGATTCTTCACACTTGCTAATCTCAGTTAGAAAAAAAAATCTTTAAACAGTCATACATGAACAGATTCCTTAGGGAACCAAAAGAAGTAGACAGAAGACCCCATTTTTTAGCTCCTAAAAGACTATACAGCTATACTACAGCAGGACCTAGAAATACAAAACACTGAGTTTAGAAATACAGCACAGATCTGCAGTTTCTAAACAGAGCTGCTTAACAACAAATGAGAGGCTAATTCGTTCTTCAAAAGTGCAATCTATTACCTTGCATTATGAATCCACCCCGTACGCCACACTGCATCAGACACGGCGGGTGAACTTCAAACACTCTGCCTGATCTAATCTGCTAAACATTCTGCCGTGCCTTCGTGCAGCTTCTTCTAAGCATCAGCCTGACCTCATATTTTCCTTCTCCCACGGTTTACCTAGTCTCTGTTGATTCAGCAGGTACACGCTCTCTCTCAGGCTCGCCGGAAATTAGCCCCGTGTTAACATTAATTGAACAGGATTCTGTTTGGCAAAGCAATGAGCGAGGGTGATATCTTTCGACAATGTTAATTCGGTTCGAGATACTAAGCGTTCCAGGTCATAATACTATCAAACGGCCTAATTACACACACACTGTTATCATGACCTGCGCAAGTCTCTATCACTTGAAGCTACGTATGATTTGTAGTCTACTGTGAAATCTAATATAGAGTAAAGGGTTTAAAAGGTTTTAATGAAGATGTTTGTGGCAGCATGTTAACATTTTTCCAACCAAATTCTATGCTGAGATACTATGGATGGGTGAAACACTCTTCTTCCACCAGAGGGACAGTTTAGCCACATAAATTTTTCCTCTACCTCCCTCTCTGTCAACCCCTCCTCTCTCTCTCTCTCTAATTGAGTCCTTGGAGGCTCTAGTTACCATGAGGCCAGTGTTATATGTAGCTGGTTAAAGGTCTGTTGTACACTTGAATGTGGAGAGAAGAGGCCTGCTTATTATCGGCAAACTGTTGATTGTCACTCATGGGCAAGGCCAACGTGATGATGGCCAAATGGAGGTCTTGTGTCTGAATGAAACTACTTTTCCAGTGTAGCTTAAATACCTAAAACCTGATATGATGAATTTTGAATGGATTTTTCCCACCGAGACAGAATGTACTGCATAAATCACATATGCACATAGCCTACAGCACAACCCCTCATACACAAGCCATATTCACAGCTCAATGCTGTCTCATTAGAAAGACTGATAAGCCTTCTCACCTCCCCCACCTACATCTTCTCTCTCTTACAAATAACAAGAGAGGCAAAAAGACACTATAACATCTTCATTGTGCCTTAAAGCTAGTTCACTTGTCTAGTCCTCCAGTCAACAGGTAAACACTACTCTGCATGGTCATGTGACTCTGGTAGCATATTACCACACAACATTTGTATTGTGAACGCTAAGGCGTCCCGGTGTCCCTGACAGTGACAAAGGACTCCCTTAATCATTTGCGTCATCATAGCAGGGACGGAAGCAGCCGCATAGCTTCTTTGTTCCTCTTTTCTCCCATTTGTGCATTAGTAAACCATGCAATCTAAACATCGGTAACACCCCTATACATCTCACTGTACCCTTGTGATCAGATCACTTAAGACAGATTTTAAAGGCCCCATATCTTTTCCTTATGAAAGGGTCCACTTATGATGTTTATATGGGTTTATGTACCAAAAACAGTCACAAATCTTTTTACATTTTTCAACCTCTCTTTGTCCCTTACATTGAAGCAGGCTTTTTCTTGTTACCGTGCCTTTAAAATTAATGTACAGTGGAGTCCAAAAGTCTGACACCACATTGAAACTCTGGGATTTTTTTTTTCATTTAAACCTGGAAATAAACAACTGACATTTTTATAGTAATGAAGAATTTTAAACAAAGTGATCTGCGCTATTTCTAGGTCACTATTCAAATTGAAGCAACTTTGTAAAAAATAATTTTTTACACTTTTTTACACTTATTCCTTCCACCGAAACGCATGTTCAGACAACTCTAAGGTGGATTTCATCTACCGATCAGAGGCTTCTGCACAAACTTATGGGGGCCATGCCAGCTTAAGTGCACAATGGGTGACCAGCACGTTTTGAACCTTTAGCAATTTTTACACATTAAATTAAACTCTTGTGGTTCAAGAAAGTGAGGAAAATTCAGTTTCCTTGATGACGAATTTAAAATTTACCCTCTCAGTGAATCGGCAAAGATTAGTTATTAATTTCTCAGAACGATAACAAATATTTTAAATATTGTCTCTGTTACAGCAACGATCAGAGCCCAATGGACACTCCAATTTTAGCATGTTTGAAAGTCTTTAGAGGCTTCCTTGTTTATCTTTTTCCCATTCAGTACTATGGACTCTTGGAAAGGCTATGCAGTTGTCATTTTTGTCTATCCTTTTTAAAAAAGTCGAATTTCTCGATTACTTCCATAGATTATTTGATTAATAACATAATCAATAGTGATTGCCCTTAAGATACTACAGAGGCAACTAAAAAATGGGCACAGAATTCTAGATTTCATTAAATTACAATACAGAGCTGCCTGAGAGAAGCTCCTACTGGTTGAGTGTTTAAAGACTACACAAGGCTTCAAAACAAAATCTTTTTTTATCTATTCCAACAAGCATTCAACATATCTTTATACCAAATCTCTGATCATTAGTACCAGTCATAATTAACACACCAATACTTGTGCCAAGCTGACAAAAGAAGACAATAGACTTTCTACCCTTCAAACAGAGGAGGAGAATGTGATCTAAAAACAAAATACTTCAAAAAGGCTAACTGGAATTAGTGTTGCAGGGGGCTTTGGTAGCACTGAAATCCACTGACTAACCTCAGGGGTTTGCTGAAGTGTAAGCAGAACTGCAGCGTAACAACAGAAGGGACATCAGTGATCCAAGACGGCTTAACAGACTTAGAGAATGATCAAAGGCTGAACAAAACAGTCCTTAACAAGAAATCCATAGGAGCTCTCTTTAAATTGCACTAGCTCTACAACCTCTACAGAGAAACAACCAAACCCGATCAGTCTTCCAAAAATAGTTGGTCCACAGTCCACAACAGTGGAAGGCAGCTATTACCATTCATATGTTTTCTATGCAGAAGCACAGTTCCTGAATATGATACTTTAATAAGGCCTTCAATTTAGTTACCTATAGAACAGAACAGCACTGGCCTGAGTCTTGTCCTAAATGCTTTTAGGCTCAGTGACACATGTTGTAGCTCAGTGGGAGAGTGTAGTCATGCTGGCCCTGCACCACTGAGATGGGAGCATGACGTCTTATGATGTCTGAGTGCTCCCATATGCTCTCTCTCCTGCTCTCTGGCTCTTTCACCCTGACCTGACATGCATGCCGATGAGAGGATAGCCTTTGTCAGAGGACAAACCTTCAACCTCTCTCGCCTCTTGTCAGACAATGTAAACATCAAGAACTTGTGTTCGGTTTTCCTGTGGACGATGCCGTTTTGTTATGATTCACAATATAGGCTGTCTTGCACATGGCATCCTGACAAGCAGTATGGCAGCAATCTGATTGAATAATTCATTCATTTGTTCTTTTTTGTCTCACAAGGACAAAACTGGCTTGGAGGTCATGGTGCATGCACATATCATGCGTTACAACTTTGAAAACAATGAAACAATAAAAAACATTGTTACTGTCATAATAATTCCTTGCATAGTAAATCCTTTCCTAACTTTAAGGTACATGAACATATCTTGATCACTGTGCTATGTCACTGCGCTACATCACAGAGTTGAATAGTGCAGCCGTGCTTTCAAACATTGTGTTTTCTTAATGAGTTACAATAAAGAATGGACTTGTGGTGTCCACTTGTCATGGAAACAGATGACATGCTCAGCAAAACAACCTCTCAAAATTATAATCTAGCCACATGAATTCTTTCTTCCACTTGACTCTGAACTTTCTAATTAGTTTTTTCTTTATAGTCATCATCTGACTCGTTTTATTGACAACACTGCCACTGGCAGTAAAGCCATATTTTAATGACCCAGCCATCATGGCAAGCTAAGAAGAAATGACTGGAATTCTAGAAAGATGCTGTCATTTGCCTTCATGTTAGCTAACATGGTGGTAACATTTGCAGTTTGAAAATTCTGACAGAATCTGATGTTATAGCTAAATCTTGTGCAGGATGGTGAAAGTGGCTGCTTTGTTGTAAATGGTGGATATTTGTGAGTGTGTCAACTTTAGCACAAAGGCAAAAATCACAACAAAATCTCAAAGAAAGTGGACACGGGCTGCTATGGATCAGTTACAAACACGGACGAAGACTCAGCTACAGAGGTAAAAAGCTCCCCCAGTATTAGATTGTGGAGCAGTGAAACAGGTTGTTATTGCAACAAATCTATATCAGCACCCTTGATTTTAGAAAAACTGACCAGCTGGTGTCTGCATACTTTTAGACGTATTATACATACAAGCAAGCAGAACTTGTTTTATATTCACTTATTAAACCCTTTAAACTGTAAGGGTCAAATGTGGGCCCACACTCCTCACTCTCATAGAAGCTGAATCCTAAGCCTCAAAAACAAAATGTCACCCTGGGAATTAGGGCTGGGCGATAAAACGATAACGACAACTATCGCGATATAACTTTCCTCGATAGAACAATAAGAAATGTTCAATACATTTTCTATATAATAGACCATTCTCACACTTCCATGTTCTAGCGACAGCCCTGGTGGCTTTTTCTACTGCAAGGAAAGCGACACTACTCTGCTGTCGCCAGGAGAGGGCGCACTTCCGAGTTTTTCGATGTGATTAGAGAGGGAGGGGGCGACGAGTAAAATTGAGTTGCCAAATATACTTTAGCAACGTCTTAAACGTGGAGTTATACATTCCCTCTTTGAGTGGAGCAACTGGCGATCTGTTCTCCTGTGACCAAGTGTGAGTGACGAGATAAGTGTGGCGTAACTGTACTGACCTACAGTGAACTCACCTCTTTAGCAGCGTTAAATCATATCTGATCCTGTTACAGTACTCAGTCATATTTAAGTATTAGTGCATTCCCAAGCAACGAAAGTGAAAGAAAGAAGTTGGTTCATGCAAGTTATAGCCCTGATTTAAACAAAAGTAAACTGAGGAAGGCTGTGAGGCACTGGAAAGTGGGAGAGCGTTATCTTTCCAGGCTAGCTGTTTTTAGCAGCTGGCTAACTTGAAGCAGTGCTCAGTCACTCGCACAGCGCGGAGAATTGATGATACTGTAGATCAAACAAGACACAAAAGCACCGCTTTCAGTTTAAACATACCTAAAAGGAGGAGAGAAATCCAGACGTCTACTAGCTGCTGTTTGAACACTGTGATATGCTCTGACATGGATGTGGTAGGAGTGATGGCAGTAAGGCGATCCATCACTGATGTACCGAGCCAGCTAATGTTTGCTGTTCGTATTAAGTTGACGTTGTTGAGAAACTAAACAGTTTAGCACTGTTGTTGGCCACTTATTTAGCATTTGTAATGGGATAGCCTAGCACTCGTCACCAGACAGCCTAAAACAATCTGTTTTCTTTCTTAAATTATGACTAATACAAAAACTGCGGCCGTGCTTTTCCAGTTGATAAAAACAGCCAACCAGAAACTTTCCTCCACTCTCCCATTACAGATTTGTGAAATGTCCCACTGTTTGTTGAGTGTTTGTCATGTTCCAACCATAAAGGATAGTTTAAAACAGCAATTAACCACCCAGGAGCAAAAATCAGCCTT
>JAILXH010171331.1:5410-15522 GCA_023558415.1 Piaractus mesopotamicus
CGGTTATTTACCCAATCTGCACATTCAGATTTCCAGATGTAAACAAGAGGCCTAACTGATTGTGACCTTGATGGCTGTAATCTACTTAGTAAACTACCTAGTCTCCGATTAGTTCTTGTTTACATTGAAATGGAACAGAATGTTCATTAGCAAAGATGAATCATCATATCAAGCCAAGAAGGGTTGAGAAATATAGGCTTTAAAACATAAACCACCCTTTTTTCCTTTTAAACAGACAAACATGAGACAAACCAAAACAACTAAATTTGAGTGTCCTTGACATGCACCGTGACCTCAGTCACACCACATCAGTCCTTATTTCTACATTGAAGATGCGGCCCAGAAGTAGAATGATTAAAGTTAACTCCACCTACTCAGGTGCAGCAGATAATGTGGCTCCAGTTCGGGTGATGAAGTGCACAGCTGCAGGCCCTATGTGGGGGAGCTGTGCTTTTCCAAATTCCTGTGGAGACCCCCTTTTCTGAGTGCACAAAATGCAGCATAAATATATACATAAACATAAAATATAATTCAGACTAAAATATTTAGTATCATGGAGGAGTTTTGTCTTTTCTAGCCTCATGCAAATATGAACTAAATAAAAATGATCTCTAGCCAAACAAAGACAAGCACTGAAAGCACTTCCGTTGTGTGAGTCTGATGAGGACAGATCAGACAGCCAGGATCAGACAAGCAAGTTTTTATTACAGGAAAGAGCAACACTTAATTTGAGAAAGCAAAACATAAACATTTATTATTAGTATTAGTATTAATATTATTATTGTTAATATTGTTGTTATTATTCATAATGATAATATCTATGATATTATCATTATTATTATTATTATCATCATTATTATTATTAACAACCCAAATATGATCAATATCCCTACATTTCTTTTTACCCTTTTTGGCACCTTTCCACCTCTACTCCATACAACTTCTGCTTCTTCTACAAAAAATGTATTCTGAAAAAAAAAATTCTGAATCAAAAAGATGCAGATCTGATTATGAGGGATAATCTATATCTCCCCAGTGCAGATAACTTTGGTTTCATCAAGTTTTATTGAAAATTGCACAGCAAGTCCTTATTTAAAGCTTCTCTTGACTATGTAAATCCATACTCAACTCACACAGTAGCCTTGCCAACACTATGTGGTTTTGAGGAAACATAGGTCATAAAAATCAAGAAGTCAAATTTCCATATTTGTTATGAAATATCAGATGTTTACTGAAACAGAACTAAGTCTCTCTCTCTCTCTCTCTCTCTCTCTCTCTCTCCTCAGGTGTGGACTTTGGTTATGAGGGTCAGAAACCTCTTTTCAAAAATGTGGACTTTGGAATTGACATGGAATCTCGAAGTAAGTTGCATTAAATGGTCTGGAGAAACTCTGAGGTTGTTTATACTTGCATCAGCATATTTTCTCTAGAATGTGTCCCTAGTGTGACCAGAAGAGATCCGACTGTACTTTTCCCATGTAAAAAAACACATCAACACATGCACAGTTTCTGTTTGACTTGTATTTACTCTTTTCTGCATTACCGTACGAGTTGACAAGCTTGGCTTGTATGAAGGCATGTGGTCTGGAGCTAAATTCAGCGTTCATCTTTTGTTTCATTGTTTATACTCATTGTTTATACTTCTATACTAGTCACCACTCAGCAGACGCATTTCCACTTACGTAATTGTATACGGATAACAAAAGCATTCTGTTTTATGTTGGTGTTAATTGTGGTGAAGATTGGTCTCTGACACTCCGTACGGGGTTTGAGAGATCCAGTCGTAATCCGCTCACGGTGCGTCCTCGGATGCGCACACCTGGCTTTTTATGCGGTCAAAGTAAAATCCAAATTTGATCCGATCACCAAAAACACATGGTAGTTAAAGGTGTGAACACTTTCAGAAAATAGATTTTAATATTTTGTACAGTTTTTAGGAATCATGCATATTAACACATTAAAAGTGCCTGGTTTTTCTTAAAGTATAGTGTACATGTTATTCATGATTGTAATAATGTTTACCTTATGTGAATGAGTACATGGGTACCAACAGCAGCACCTGCAAATACTGATTGTTGCCATCCATACTTTATTACTCAGAGGAAGCCAGTCGATATGACAGTATTTTATTTTTCTGATAAATCGTCACAAGACGCTTCGAGCACATCATATATATTGCCACTATGCTGAGCAAAGGTATGTGGCTTTAAAAAGAGAGCATAATTGGTCCTGTTTAATTGGATTTAGTGCAACACAATTTGTAGTTTATTGAGTGACAATCATTGTACTCATAGTTGGGCTATTCGTGTAAGAATTGTAATACTGGTTTTGTCATATCACTGTCCTTTAGGGTAGAACTAACATTCAAGTATTTCTTGTTTCAGTCTGTATAGTTGGACCAAATGGTGTTGGAAAGAGTACACTCCTACTTCTCCTGACAGGAAAATTAAATCCTGTAAGTTCAAGTTTTTAAATCCTGCATTGTGTATCATGCTGCTTTTCTTTCTTTCCTTTACTGTAAAGTGGTACTTTTGAAATTTCCTGTATACTTATATTAGCACGATCTTTTATTACTGAAGGTGCTGGTGCTGGTGTATATTAAATGACTATGTTAATACAGTCATATCATCAGCACATAAATACTAGAAATTAAATGAATTCAGAGTCATTCAGATTCATCTTTGCACATGGTAAACAATGTCCTTTACATTTCAGACAAAGGGAGAGATGAGAAAGAATCACCGTTTGGTAAGCTTAACACCTTGTTAATATACTCTATCCACTGCGTAACATTTTTTTTTTTTTATGTTGGAGTTTAATTGATTGATTGATTGTTTTATGTGTACAGAAAGTAGGCTTCTTCAACCAGCAGTATGCCGATCAGCTGAACATGGAAGAGTCCCCTACAGAGTATCTGCAGAGGAACTTCAACCTGCCCTACCAGGACAGCAGGAAGTGTCTTGGGCGCTTTGGTCTTGAGAGCCATGCACACACTATCCAGATTTCCAAACTCTCTGGTAAGAATTCAAGTCTGTCTAGAGCAGTATTTTTTTAATCCTGCTTCTGGGGAAAAATACCATTAAACACAACTGATCCAGCTCATCCAGGGCTTGACAAACAGCTGATGAGCTGGATCTGGTGAAACTGCGCTCATCACAGCTGTAACTGTGAAATGCAGTGGATTCCCAGAAGCAGGATTAAGAGAGCATTGGTCACCATTGCATTTTAATTAACAGCTACTTTTTTGTCCTGTTAATAGGTGGCCAGAAAGCAAGAGTGGTGTTTGCCGAACTTGCCTGTCGGCAGCCTGACGTCCTAATATTGGTTAGTGGTAACATCATATTGAATGCCCCTCTGAAGATTAAATCTGAAGTTGGAGCAAATTAGAATTTTTTTTACTGTTCTGTTGTTTAGGATGAGCCTACCAATAACCTGGACATAGAGTCTATCGATGCCCTGTCAGAAGCCATCAATGAATACAAAGGAGGTACGTTTTTTCCTATGGTGAACAGTAAACCAGATAGAAATACTGCAGTCTTATTCTCTCGCTTCTATTAAGGCCACTAGGATTGATTTATATTTGACTTGTAGTCTTAAAATGAAATTGTCTCGCAAGTCAGGGCAATAGGACTTTGTTGCCATTTAAGCCTCTATGGGTGATTCACACTGATGCAGTGAAACTCACTTGGGTCACATGATCAGCACATGAGAGTTGTTGTTATAATCTGAAGCTGTGAATGGTGGTGACACCTCCTTGTTGCCAGAATGTTGTTATAATTGTTATCACCTACTTGAAAAACTGTTATCAGGTGTACCACGCCCCTCCACTCCCACTGCCCCACACATCATTTGTTCAGATATAGTTGTTACAGCTTGACGGATATATTGCACATCATCCACAGAGGCTTGAATTCCAATCGCATTGACTTACTATTGCTAGACATTCCAATTACTTGGTGGTTGTTCACAAACTTTCATGAAGGTAAAAGCTCTAAACATGGCTCTAAACGTAGTAAACACTTTTGCCAATCACATGCAGATTCTTATTGTAAAAAACACCTACACTAAAAAAATGAAATCCAGTCACACTATGCCTTTATAAAGTCCTAAAATTAGATTGGCTCTGTGATACTCAATATTCTTGGGCCATTTTGCGTTTTTTCTAATGCTGGGCATACAACAATCTCCTCAAAACTTGGAGAAAAATAATGCTTAGCAGCTGACAATTAACAAGTATGCAAGTGTACTACACAGCGTACCAACATCGAACAAAATATAATAGTGTGTTTGGGCTGAAAAGTACAACACTTAGTCATTCTTTTCTTTCTTTCTTTTTGGCGTAGCTGTGATCATTGTGAGCCATGATGCCAGACTGATCACTGAGACACAGTGTCAGCTGTGGGTGGTGGAGGACCAGCTGGTAAACCAGATTGATGGGGACTTTGAAGACTACAAGAGAGAAGTGCTGGAGGCCCTTGGAGAAACGCTGGCTATCAAGTCTAAAGACTGAACTTAGAACAAGGCCCCAGGAATGTCAAACTTCATTACTGAAGGATTTGAGAGTATGCTTTGTTTTTTTTTGTTTTTTTTTATATATGTATAAAACAGCATATATACTTTTGCCAACTTAAAGAAAAGCTATTCTTTTTACTTATAAGAACACAAGTCCTTCAGTCTTTGTGTCTGACATCCTTGAAATCAACAATGCAAGCGCTATTATTACCAGCCCAGTGCTATTGCAATGTGGTGCAATGCCACAGAACTTGTTCTGGTGCACCAGATTTTTTTTCTTTTTAACAAAACTTGTAGATCAGTTGTATGAGAGGGTGAGTTAGTGGTGTACAAGCTGAATTCAGCTACAGTATCACCATGTCTTCTAACCATTGATTCCACCAAAAAAAGCATTATTTAACTTGGAACACTTTTAATAGAAAGTGACCTGTTAAATGCCGATTAACATTCTGGTTTCTGGTCATTTTCAGCTTTTGGGTAATTCAGCCCTGTTACATCCTCAATCCACTGACTATTGGGGCAGTTTTCCAGAACTAGATTAGGCCTAAGCCTAACCTGAAAATTAATTTTCAGTGGTGAAATCACCATTTGTACTGCAATTTAAAGAAAGACTAGGCTTAGTCTAGGTCTGGGAAACCAGTCCATTGTGTTTTTCAAAACTGTGGAGTACCCTGCAGTACAGATGTATCGGTGAAGCTTATATGTAGAAATACAATTTAGCGCCAACAAAATGCAACTAACATCAATGGGATATTAAATATGCATCTGAAGCCTGATATGGAAAAAAGGAAATAAATGAATTTTGCAGTAAGTGTTTTGTTGTTTCTTTATTTTGGAAGATAAAGTCAACCAGTTCACTCCTCTTAAAAAGCCATGTTTAAAAACTGCTGTTCTGATATTTGTTCTGCATATCCAGTGCTTTACGTGAGGCCTAAACATAAATCTGATTATTCTGATGCTCTTCCAGTTTATCACTGGGATTTCAGGGTTATTGTTTCAGGGACCTGGGTTATAACATGCTTTTGTCTCACTTTAATAATTCCTTACACTATGTTATGGTTTATCTTTGCTGGTACATTTGCACTCCTTTCAACTCCAAATCAATGATGCTTATGATTACTCTGCAACAGACTCACACAGGTCAGTTTTCAGCATGTTAACCTTAGTCCTTTATTATTCAAGATATCCAGTGATACAATAGTCATTCATAAAGTAATTGGGTCCACGGCCGCATTTAATCTGTGCCCAAAAAAACCCCCAGTGGCTTACTTTAGGTAAGCTTTGTAGATCTTCTTTACTCTGGCCAGTTCTTTTTCATTTGGCTCTATGTTGCCATACCATGAATACCAAGGTTCACCAGAGGTATAGGCAGGTGGGGCAGGTGTGTGTCCCACTGCTCCATGCACATTTGAGTAATCCTCTGCAGAGTAGTCTACAAATGGTAACTGGGAGGATATCAAGCCTGAAAGAAATAAATTCTCTGTAGTAAATGCAATAAACGTGCCGTTGTCAGCTTGCATACCATGTGCAAGTACGAACAAATGATATGTTTTCTTACCATGATCTCTTGCTGTTTCAATTGCCTTGTTAAGCAGTTTCTGTTGCCTCATGCATGCACCTGGAGTCAACGAAATAGCAAATATGATAATGGGTAAAAAAAAGAAAGATAATTCACCAAGAAAGTTTGGAGCAAAGGTGAGCAACACTTCTCTAGCGCACTAGTGTGAGAGATTACCTGTCCGAGTAGGATCGTACACAATCCCGGTGTAAGGACTTATAAACTGCTGCAGCAGGTTCACATTCTGCATATATGAGACACGTAACTTGCAGAGCACATACAGAATTTCAAGAAGGCAAACCAAACTAATGCATAATGAGAAAGTGTGCACAAACCTGATAATGGATGATGATATTTGGATCACGGCAGATTGGACAAGGGTTCCCACATATCTTATCTCCTCTCTGTTGTGGTGAAATTTAAAACATAAGCTTGTATGCACAGTTCAGACCACAGAGGTATATATACACAAGATAATCATTAGAAAACCAGTCACGTACAATACAGGTCTTCCTTGTCTTTTGAGGAGGGATACCCCCTTTGTGGTTCCGTCTGTAGTCAGACCATACAGGCTTGGATCCATAGCGCTCTATATACTCTGCAAAGAATAAAATGGCAGTTAAAAGGGAATTGCTGAGTAATTCAGTCCTTGAGATGTAAACGGAGTCATTCAGTGTTTTGATGTGAAGTAGTTCCTTGTAGAGAAACTTGCAAACTCAGATTTCTTTACAGTGGTGGTGATAGGAACTAGGGGTCCCTATGTCAACGACACAAATAGAGCCAGATTATTTACTATATATATATATATATATATATATATATATATATAACAGTGAGCCTACACGTGCCATCAGAGTTTTAATATGTAATGTTGATGATGGTAAAATATTAAACCTGAAAAAAAAGTCTTTGGGGACTACTACACTTCTTGTATCCCTCCACCATTAACAGATTAAAATAAACTGATTAAAATGTGTTTTTGACGAAAACCCTTAATCACAAAACTACTGTAAACAGTGTCTCAGACATCAGGCAATGTATTCATAACCATTTCATGTAATAACTTTCTATGAGAGAGCTTTATGAGGCATTAAACCCTGTTTCCTATCATCACCACTGTGAGCAATTTTGACTCCTTAAGTTTCTCTTACAGAAAACATTTCACACCAAACCGCTCTGAACGATTTTGATTACATCCTAACCCTTTAAGTATGCAGACAATTTTAAAAATCGGTGGAGCTACCCTTTAAAGCAGTGAAGAGTTCCATTACCATATTCAATTAAAAGTATCAACGAAGTTACCTTCGCTCTCCAGATACTCCCATGGCTTGTCTTTGTACCGAGAGAGAGACTCTAAAGATTCAACACCACGATCACCAACTTCACCAGAAGATGACAATTTAGTCGAATAAAAGAAGTGTCGAAGGAACGGAGCAACAAACGGGACCCTCAGCACTTCATGAGTTTTCTGAAATTAAATGCAGCTTTTTATTAAGCAGAAACAGAGCTTGAAAAACTCAACGATGCTAAAGTTGACGTCCAGCTTCCTGTTCGGATTTTCCCGTTCCACCTTAAATGGCGCAGCAGTTACATTGTAGCGCCTGAGGCACCAGAATGTAACTGCAGCCCCTTTTAAGGTGGAACGGGAAAATCCGAACAACAAGCTGGCAAATATGAAGCAGACTTCAGCTTCGTTGCAAAACATGACTAACACAGCATTTGTTTCAGAGATGTTACAGTAATTTAGACAACTAAAAATCGCTATGTAAATGTCTTAATAATTGACACGAACCTGGATCTGATTAAGTCTCTGCAGAACGAGAACAACTCGACAAGGAGCTCTCACAATGCGTCCCAAGGAGGCTGCCATTTTGTTGTGAGAGGTCAAAGTTGACTGCAGACGAAGCAAGTTTACCAGAGTGATTTTACTCTAATTATTGCAATGTCAAACCTTTTCAGGTCTTATTAGAAATATTTACATCAACCGTGTATTGTGACTATTTTAGTAGATTTAACCAGCTCTGCTCAGAATAATACATATATGCAGTGAAAACCCTTGAATTAGATCGCTAAGGTTTAATAAGGTTCAAACCTGATACTGTTGCATTACAATTAATGTAAAACTTAGCACGTTTGTTACACTGAATCAGAAAAACAACGTGCTTGTTCATACATGGTGGGGGAGGGGCTGTCCTTGACGAGAGAAAGGTTGTTTTTCTCGAGCGAAACGGTTCTTGAGAATCGATTCTATTCAATGAGTTAGTTGAGCCGATTCACATTCTAACCGAATCGAGCTTATTCCGTCTTCAAATTCACATAATATCAAGACGAAAATAACAATAACGTTGATCAATGGCGAACTGCGAGCTTCGTGAATAAAGCCGACCTCATTACGCTGTGGTCAGACAGAAAATGAATCGTTCAATCGGATATTTGATTCATTGAAACGGAACGTTCGAGGGAATCGGTTCGCCAAACTGAACTGAATTACCGTCACCATCAGCTACGCTTTGTATGTCACGAACGCGCGTTCTAGAGAAGCCGTGTGACACAAAACTCGTCACGACTATAAATGCTGAGTCCCACCCTTCTCGATCATTCCTGGATTTGTCTGAGGTAAGTGTGAGGATGGAGGTGTTTTTCAGTAAAGAAAAAAAAGGAAGAAAAGAAAAAAAAAAAGAAATTCAAGCGTTGATTGTTGTTGTTTTATAAACTTTCCCCCCCATTTATTCACTTTGGACTTCAATCCTGGCGAATGTGAAGCATTTTGGTGTATTTTCGCATAATTTTTTTTGGTTACTTTATTTTCTATATATTTTTTCCTGATCGGTTTTTGTCCCTTTGCTTTGTTGCAGGTCTGAAACGTTCTCAGTGAAGATCTGACGTCGAGGATTTTTCAACTGTGTTTGAAGACCAAAACCCCAAAAACATGTTTTTTCTACTCGAGTAACGGACATTTGCTTCCTACGTTTTTTGTGCTCCAGATTGTTCAAGAAGGAAATGCTAGATTCTAGCCACCACAATCCCGCCCATTAAGCCATTTTTCAGCCATAAAGATATAAAGACATGACAGTTTAGGCTGTCTTAAACTGGTCTGAAAATTGTTGCTGTTTAAGCACAATATATTATAGGTACCCGAGACGCAGAGGAGTTATAAATAGTAAGTGTTACTTTCAAACCAATTTGAATCGAAATTTAATAGCTAATCAATTGTCTGTCTTGAAAATGATAATTAATAGGTAAAGTTATTCAGTTGGCCGTTAAAGGCGGCAATTATTAGATAAAAATGCAAAATTTAAGCTGAGATAAAGCGAGAAAGGAAAGCCAGTTAGCGTATGAGCTCACACTGCAAAGTTAGCAGCGGCGGAAAGCCCTGTTTCTCTTTGTGTGTGAGACGGATTTAACCTACAGTCCTAGTAATGAAGGATAAATCAAGCATAAGATAGGTTAGCGACCGCTTCTCATAAGCAATCTGTACATAAAGATTGCCACAGCATAGTCAGGATGAGTGAATTTTGGCTTAAAATCTTAAAAGGAGAGCTCATTGGAACATCTCTGCGCAATCTACACATAAAGATTGCAAAGTTGGCGACTGTGGATTTAATCGAGTGGGGGAAACAAGTTACGGGGGGCTGAAATGCAACTTCTTGTGTTTCTTTGTATCTCGTTTGTTACAGGCGATTCTTAGTAGCTAGCGAGTGAAATAAACAATCCCATCAAATATCTATAATATATATGGCAGTCTGGGTATAAAGATTGCGTTTGTGTGTATTACGGCTAGCTTGCGGTGAAATGTTAGCTATGAAATGCCGAGTAGAAGAGACTTGTTTGTCTAGTCGGTTTTGCTCTAATATGGCGGACAGGTTGTCGTTTGCTGGGATCACTGCGAGCAAATGGTGGCTGTGTTTTTGAAACTTATTTGTTCCGCTCGTTTGTCTCGCGTTGTCATAACCATAACCTGTGATAATGGTTATTTTGTTTCGTATTTTTCGCGTGTGTAAACGAATGTCGGATGTAAAGCGTACTTAGTTTTTTTTTTTTT
>JAILXH010171349.1:160-14724 GCA_023558415.1 Piaractus mesopotamicus
CCGGTTATTCCTCAGGAACTAGTAGCGATGGTGTTTAAGCAGCTTGTTGAAAATAGGCAGCAGTTGGGTAAAATGATTTTACTTTATGATGCAAAATGCACCCATCATATTTGTTCACCTACTGAGAAGTTAATTTACACTCAGGTTCTCTTTGATGGGACATTTACTGTCAACAAAGAACGCAGTTCTTTTATTGAATCTTGACACCTTCTCAGCTGAAATGGTTGCACAAACATTCCCTTTGACACTGAAAGTCAAGGCTCTCAGCTGCTGTAGCAATGACTATTCACAGGGCTGGAATCATCTTTGATATGAATCATTTTTGTTACTCTGTATTTATTAATAACGTATACAATGTAGACTGAAATGGTGTAAATGTATACAGTACTGTGCAGTCAGATTCAATGACCACCCTTCAATTATTGAATTTTCAGTTAAAACAGCCATTTATAGACAGCTTAGACACTTAATAATCCACTTGCATAAGAGGTCAAGGGAAAATAAAAGAAAAAACAGGGGTTTCCAGAACTGGAGTTCAACTTCTAACTACTTCAAAAATCTTATTGTGTGTTGCATTAATGTGTGAATCCATTTAACATCTAATTCTTGAAACATTCTTTTTCTTAAGCCATCCATTACAGATTATGCAAATGTACATTTTAGTACACTTGACCTTGTTACTTAAAACACATTCTCTCATATGAAATGTCTGGAATATTTCAAAAGTCTCCTATTCAACAGGAATTTGCATCATTAAATTCTTAATGTCCACGTTTTGCTAAAAACTCAACCCTGTTAGTCATTACTACTTTTCAACCTGTTTCTAGTTAAAGGCACAGTCCACAAAGAAACCTTAGAAAAAAAATAGACATTGTTCCAAACATGGGACAAAAACAAGTTTTCTTAGATTCAACATTGAAAAATGATGAAAAATTAAGTCAACATTTTAAGAAAACAAGGGCCAGATGGCATCCCAACTGTGGAGTCACCTCTCTGCAACAAAATTAGTTTTATAATTAAAAACAGTGATTTCAAAGTTGTGGACAGTTGCATTTAGGCCCTGCATGGAGTCCAGGATGAACTTCAGAACAGATTAGGCCCTCTGTTCCACTGTGGAGGAGCTCTGGGGGGCTCAGAGGTGGGGAGCCAGAGCCTGGGCCTGGGAGCTTCAGCCTGGGCGGCACATACATATACAGTCATGCGCTGCACTGGTGCTCCACACTGTAGCTTCTTGCTATCTGGTAAAGCAGTTGAAGTGTTTTCTCTCATCTCGGGTTCTGTCTAGCTCTGGTCCCCAAACACTTAAACACTCCACCCACTCCTCTCCTTGCTGCACAGCTGTCTTGCATTTGGATTAAGCCAGGAATAAAGCAGGAAGTGGAAATTAAACAAGAACTGAAAGGAGAAAAAAAAACTTTGGTCCTGTAAGACATCAAGGATGTAATAACCTGTGTATGGCAGGAGCTGTTTGGCCTGTGCCACTATAGAGAGTTGTCTAAGACGCGGCTGATCAAACTCAACGTTTTTTAGTTTCACATGGTAAAAAGGCCACTAAACCAGGGCCATTTTAAAGCTTAGCTTTGTTCCCTGTTTATAGTGTTACGGCACGGTTAATCACTCTGACATTAATCCTGCAGGCCGAGATGATGCCGTCTTGCCAAATGAATTATTCGAGATTAGAGGCACTGCTTCCTCATTTTGTCAGACTAGCATGCGTGAGTACATTTTGTCCCGCTGAATGCCGGCTAAGCCAACATAGGCTGTACGCAAAGTCTAATATTACATACAGACGGTTGCAGCTTTCATCAGCCTTCAGACGTTCCTGCAATGAAATGGGTTTTGAATGAAAACTGTCCTGATATCAAATGAAGGGACCGACTGATTAGCATGGATAACCCAGGTCAGGGTATCCAAAACATGGTTCATCAGTTAAACCGATTTAGCCACAAAGACAAGGTTTCATTTCTCTACGATTAGAGAATCTGGGGTCATGGAACAGGACAATAATGAGAGAACTGACCTATCCATGCTCCGCCCACAAGTACAGTTGTTTCTTGGTAACTTGTCACATTGTACAAGCCTTAAGGAACTCCTTATTCAAACTAATGAGAAAGTGTAGGGCACAGTTACAGCGCCTCATTATGTTCTGCCTTGTATGCGTAAGACAGATCACTTTTTTAGGGAAGATTACAGAAAGTCTCTTTAGTCACTCACTATCGCCTCTTGAGGTACGAAGTGATATTACGAGACAGGACGGGCTGGGCCTAGCTGGGTTAGCATGCTAACTTCTGTAGATATCTCTCTACAACACAATACATAGACGTCTTTTACATAATGTCAAACTGTCATACCTTCACATTATGTGGATAATCTTAGTTAATTTTGGAATGTTTTACACTAAAAATCTTACAAATTGCACCTTTAAACAACAAATTTTTCCATGTAATCGAGTTAATGTTAGAATGGTAGCAAATGGACTTCTGGTTCAGACACTGTGGGCGAGTGTCTGTGGTGAATTTGTTTCTTTTGATTTATTTAAAATCACCTTTGTGCCGAGTCTGACCCACTCACAGTTGTTTAGTACTAGTTTTTGAGGAACCCTGTTGCAACATTTTACAAATGTCGTTAAAAAACAGACTGGAAAAGGGAAAAACTTTCAATCCTACATCGTCTACAACTGACATTTTCCATGAACAGAGTCCAGTTTATGTCCCATCACCTTTTTACAAGGCATCAGCACTTTACTGATGTTGAACTTCTTTATGAAATACATTCATTAAAATCATCCAGTAACACCATAATTACAGTGTTATTTGGTTAATTTCCAAGTAATTTAATGCTAAAAGAAATATTTTTCTCCTAATCATTTATTTAATTAATTCATTCAACCCTGTTAAAAAAATATTGCTAGAAAAAAAAGAATATATATTTTTTTAATTTATGTAAACTATATGTTTTTCAGTAGTCAGCATACAACGTGCACCCTGTCAAACTAAACACTCCGGAATGCTGCTTATTTTAGGCTAAATTTGAAACCTATAATTCATTTTACAACCTATAATTATTTGTAAATGAAAATGAAATAAAAATGGCTTGAAACAGATATTTAAATGAAAACATTCAGATTAAAACAATTTTTCAACTTTTTCCCTCTGCTCTATGTATGTTTTTTGTATGTTTTTTACTGCATCAACATCATCGTAATTGGGAATATAATCTCTGTTGTCCAACCTTGTTACTCGCTTCCACCCTGTTACCCAGGATTCCACCCGTAAACATTTAACTTAGTAGGTTACGTTACCAGAGGTCCAATGGCTTGATCAGGTCAGCACCCCACTGACTATATACCACTGCTGTTTCACCCTTGGACTCACCCAGATTACTGACCTACAAAATACAATTACTAAACTAATTTACAAAGGCTAACAAAAGAAAGAAATGCAGGAAAAATAGGTTAATTGGACAGTGAGTGAAAAATGTGCCATTTTGTCTTAACACTCTGCTTAACTACTGGTGGGCTGTCTGGATAATTATGGAAAACTTTCTTATTATTATGATTTACTTAATGGCTGTATATTTTTCTCCAGTGGCATCCATAGATTTGACAGCCTGAGGTGGGAAAATAACATTTTCTGAAGGTTACAAACTCACTGTCACTAATAGTTCATTTTTAAAGAGTTTCGAGGCCTAAAATGAACTATTCACAAAAAGGGACGACTACAGCAATGAAGGCAACTTTGGTTAGCATGGCGCATGCTAATGCTTCCATCACAGACTCTGGTCGCTGAACTAGAAACATCGCACCAGTCTGACTGCCATACTCAATTCACTTCATTAAACAGGAGGCTAGAATGGTGGCTAATGTCATCATTTTGAACCAACTTGCCTAGCTTTGATTAGCTAGCTAGGCTACACAAACAGTTCAGCTCAATAGTGCAGCGCTGTAGTGACTCTAAACAAGCGCTGCAGAAGTCTGATGTGAATGATTTACGAATAATTCATGTGTTTTGGGTCATGTACTGACGTTCATTAGTCTGAAAGAAGTTTTTACTTTGTCTGTAACAGTTGCGTTTGTGGGCGGAGCATGGATAGGTCAAGTTAGCATCCTCTGGCTCGAGCCACAAAGCTTGGCGCAGTGCATTCATCTTATTCTAGTCACTTTGTTCATTTCCTTTGGCCGTGTATCAGTGAAGAGGAAGGATCTGGTGCTTTTTTCCCACAGGCTGCAGCAGGGCTGTGTACTTGTGTGCTCGTGAGATATTGGCCAACAGTACTTCTCTTGTTCTCTCTGCCTCTCCAGTGTTACTGCAGGTCGCGGGACGAGACCCACATGAAAGCGATGTGGGGAGGCAGCTGCAGTAGATGCTTTGCAGGTGAATAAATACTGCCGCGATGGCAGGATGCGTGTGTGTGTACGGGAGACCGCTTGATGTCAAAAAAGATCATCAGGAACTTGGGGGCTCATGACGTCGACACACAAGAAACCGCATTGCTTTTCTTGACGTTTCTACACAGCCCTGTTCCACCCCAATAATATTCTTTTGTAATCAAGACTAGAACAAGAATATTTTGTTAGCAAAACAGTGTAAGGAAATCCCAGAACTTCTATGACAAATTGCATTAAAGACAGTTTTAAAACTACGTACTCGTGGGCCCCATGGTGGCCCGGGGGCCCTAAGCAACTGTTTATTCGCTTATAGCAAGAAACGGCCCTGTTTCTAAATAGGGGTGACGTGCTAGTAGCCCTTCCACACAGCGCTGTTTAGAAACACTCTTGACCTTTTAGAAGCAACTGAAAAGCACACCCTTATGCAATATCTGCAAGCTATTATAGCTGTTTGTCTGATATGCAGTGACATATTGCCTAGATGAGAACAGAGCCATGCTTGGAGGTCACATCATATTTAGGTACACAATATTAATACAGCCTTTTATTCGCTATGACATGATTCTCAAACAGATAGCTAATCTTAAAGTGTTTGTGAATATAGTTTCTAGTTTGGTTAAAACAATTTCCTCCCTTATCCCAAATGTAATTATGGAGTTAAGGGAAAATTTTCAAAACTTTCTGCAAAATTAAATTGTTGAGATGTAAACAAAGTCATTCAGAGTGGTTTGATGTGAAATGGTTCACTGTAGAGAAACTTACCAACTTGAATTTCTTTACATTGATGTTGATGGAACCAGGGGTGCAACATCTGCAATGTCATCTTATTTACTATCCAACATAACAGTGACCCTAAATGTGTCTTCTGAGTTTGATGTGTAACATTGTTAAAGGTAAAGCAGTGGTAAATCGGGAAAAAAAAAAAGGTGCTATTTTGCAAATTTGTTGTTATCTTACAACAGTCTGCATGTACCTCGCCATCATAAATGGGTTTCAAAATTATACATTTTAGGCTAAAACCTTATCTCTAAACTATTGAAGACAATGTATCATGCATCAAGCAATGTATTTTGTAACCATTCAATGTACTAACTTTCTGTGATGTTGCTTTTAGACACATGTCTGGTTCCTATCAGCACTGTCATGAACAATTCTGACTTAGGAAGTATCTCTGAAATAGAACATTTCACATCAAAACCCTTTGAATGAACTTGTTTACAAATTAACAACTTGCAGTTTCAGAATGAGTTTCAAAATACTGAAATTTTTAAACACTGGTGGAATTCCCCATTCTATCATTTTATTAATTACAAATCCACAATCAGATTTGTAAATCTATAACTTGACAAACTTCCCTCAAAAACTTTCCAATGTGACATTTGCAATTCATCATTCACACATTTAGTTTGCATTTAACTTCATGATTTTATACATTACCTTGCAAACCGTACCTGATGTAGGTATTATTTAGCACAGCTGGCGACTGGAGCTTTCGATAGAAAAAAATGTAAATGTCTCTTTGTAAAGCAATGTGTTAACTGTGCCTAGCAATGCCCACTCGATTGGTCATGGCTATTTTCTCCAGTGCTGCAAATCAGTATTTTTCTGTGTGGCTGATTGACTAAGAGCAGTGAGAGACTATAGCTACAGCATCTAGCTGTAAATATGATTGATAAACCAGCATTAATTTTTTCATTAATTTCCCTCTAGCCAGTTTCAAAAACTGAAATACTTAGCAGAAAGAGTACATTTCGGTGTGGTTATTTCTTCTTTTTACTTGGGGCAGCGCCCCCACACCCTTAATGAACTAAATGCCCCTGACTACAATAATATTGTAGAAAACAAGTAGGCTAATGGAAGCTTACAGTCCACCAATAGAAGTCTTAATTTTTTCCTGTACTTTAGTCCATTTTTCTATGCTTGTATGATTTAGGCAAGAATGTGATTTAGGTATGCAGTTGCATAATGCTAATTAGTTAGTATACGCTTCCGTTACTTGTTAGCTACATTAGCCTCGTAGCTCCAGTGCAAAACTAAAGAAGTAAACTTTAGAAAACAAACATCCTGGCAAATCGTCTACATTCGCATTAAGGAGGAAATTGTGAAAATTAAATTTTCTGCCAAACTATCACTTTAAAATATGTGTTTTCAAAACAAAGTGTGTTCACCCAGAGTTGGTTAAGCTGAAGGCCGGGGTTAGGCAGAGCCTGCTCTGTAGGCTAAAGGCTTTCAGAGACGGCATGCCCTAAATGCTGGGTCAAACCGAGTGAACTCCAAACCCGATGAACTTCCAGCGGTCCCTTGACAATACACGCCATCTCCTCATTCCATGTGTGGGGCTCAAAGTTCACTGCAAGTGCAGCAAAAATAGAATGAAACATGCCACTTGCGCGCATTCAGAAAAGCATCAGTGGCTGTACGCAAAACAAGATCAACTGGATTCTTACAGAGACACAAGGGCTGTGTTTAAAATTCACATAGTGGTAATATGAGGCTCAACATGTTTGCAGGGAAAGGAGGTGTGTCTGGTTAACTGTGGGTCCATGCTTTCCCCAAAGGTCTAGCAGAGTTCTTCAGTAAAGGGAAATTAATAAAACAGAAGTGTTAATTTTGCACAACATACTTTTATTGTGCAATTAAGGAATATTGCATGGAGTTTAAGGCACAACTCATTTGTCTCAAATGCCCTGAAAATTGCATAGATCTTCGATTCTATTCTATTCTATTTGCTAAGGAATATTTGAATGACCTTGGATCAAAGCAAAGCTAACTTTTAACTGACTTGGACTTTTTACTAAAATCCTTCTGCTTTGAGTGACCCTATACCTTAATTATTTTTATTTTATTAAAATAAATGATTGAGCATTCCATTTCGTCACTACCAAAACATTTACCAGATGTTTTTGTAGTGACTGTTTCGGTAGTGACAATTTTAGCTCATTTTGAGCATAACTCAGAAAGACTAGTCAGTACATGACTAGCATTCAGCTTTGAACAGTTGTACCCAAATAAAATCATAATTCTTTTTATTAAAAACACAAAAATGTTTACCTAATTGCAGAAGTTATGTGTTTCAGTAGTGACAATTCTTAAGGTTACAGACTGGTTTTCAGACTTCGGGACACATTTACTTCAAAACAATGGGATCTAATTGCTCACTATGTGGTCATGAGCTGTAAAATGCAGGGCTGTGGCTAAAATAAGGCTCCACCTATGGACTAAAAGTCTTTGTGTTAGGGTAGTGGCATGAAAACATGGGGCAGCATTTTTTTTAAACAAAGATTTTTATTCAGAAATTAAACTCCTGATAAATCTAAATGATCAGTTTCACTTTAAAATAAGTTGAAAAGCTCTTTTAAAAAATAACATTGAAAAAAAAATATTCTTTTTACAAGTTGTAATTTAGGGGTTAGAGTTTGGGACAGACAAATATTTGTAAATATTTAGCTTATAGCTTATTACTGTCTCTATTAATACTTGGATTTAAATAGATCATAAACAATCTGTGAATATCTAAGATCTGAAAACTTGATTGTGGTTTCAAATAGTTCTTTTTACTGTTAAATAGTTTTTTTTTAAGTTTCTGGCTGTGTGGACGTTTATTTTAGGGAAACTGCAGAGTCTGTATAAAAATCAGATCATGATGTTTTGTGGATCAACTCAGAATCTTTCAAGAGAGACTCACAATGCATTTAAGAATCAATTAGTTTTCCAACCTCTAGTACAGACTGTAAGCTACCACATGGAAAACATTAGACGTTCAAAAATGAAGAGGGGGATTATTGCAGCAATTAATACAGTAAGAGGATAACACTAGTCACTAAATATTAGAAACAGTTTATGGCCAAAATGTATCTAAAGCTTCTTTAGGACGCCAAATACTCTAGCCACCAAAATGAAACCCTATATGCCTCATGTGAATTTTGACTGCATCCGTCAAAGCCAAATCTCCTCTCTATGTGTGTGTGTATGTTTGTGGCATGAGGTGGTAAATGAGTGTGTCAGCGGGGGTCTGAGGCCCATGCGCAAGCGTGTGAAAGGGTTAAGGAGGTTTTAGCCGGGGAGCAAATACCCCAGATTAAATGGCCTTTAGCACAATAAACCGGATTGAGTTCAGATAACCCACATTAACAAGCAGCGAGATGGAACCTTTTAGTCCCACAACAATGTAATGAGTATCTAAGTATCAACCGGCCTATTAAAAGCCATCTGCTGGACCTCCTGGCCGGAGGGAGCAAAAAGAAGGAGGAAAAGCTTTACAGAGAGGATTTCACATTACTGTTCAAAAGTTTGTGACCACTGTTTTCAATTATATAAAATCGATTTTGTTACAGAACAGAACTAACATTGCCACTACTCCACCACTTTATTGACTGCATATCATTTGTAGGAACCTGCAAAAAATTAAGAGAGTTGTAGATGATTCCACAAGAACTAAGAAAGCTGTACAGCTAAGGATGAAGTTAAAATAAAAATGAACACCCAGAATTCCTCATATTTCAAAAGCAGGGAACAATTTCCAAGATGATTACTGGTTAAGAAATTACTATAAATTGACAATAATAGTTCATTGTTTATCATTTAGCTTCTTCTTGTTTACAAATAATATTGGATTAAATATTGGATAAAATGTCTTCAGCAATTCTTCTGGGGTCTAGCTTAATCAGGCTTAAATATGACAAGTGTTTCCAAAGGTCTAGCTGGAGGTTTAGCTTTAAAATCTAAGGTTTACCTGCAGACTCTGGTTCTGGCTGTAGAATAGTAGGTCTAGCAGTAGACTGTTAATTCTTGCTGTAGACTTTTGGTACCTACTGTAGACTCTTAGTTCCAGCTGTTGACTCTTGGCTTTTGCTGTAAGGCTCTTGGTTCTAGCCATAGATCCTTATGTCTTGCTGTGGATTCTTGAGACTCTCGGTTCTTGCTGAAGACCAGGGGTGCGCATCTCCGGTCCTGGAGGGTTAGTGTCCAGTCCAGCTTGGAGTTTTCCCTACTCATAGAGAACCACTAAATCTGCCAGGTGCGGTTGAGCAGGACCAGAGTTGTGCACCCCTGCTGTAGACTCTTGTTTCTAGCTGTAGATTCTAATGTCTAGCTGTAGAATCTTGGTTCTGACTGTAGATTATTGGTTCCAGCTGTAGACTCGTAGGTCTAACTGTAGACTCTTGGTTCTAGCTGTGGACTCTGATGATTCCAAACTTTTGGACAATAGTGCAGATACAGTTCTAAAATAATACAGTATAATTCATGTGCTAATGCACTGTTAGGCCCAACAGCAGTGAAGCCTTTCACTGCTTATGCTGGAGTGTAATAATGGAGCGGCTGAAGGAGAGGACGTCTGTATACGGCCACAAACTGGCCTCATCCACTCAATTAGGCCGAGCAGTGAGGAACAGACAGCTCTCTCACAGAGGAGACAGAGAAAAAAGGCAGCCAGACAATGTCTGCATTTAGTTCTCCGTCTGCCTCCTGATTTCTGCCGCTCCGCTTGATGCTACTGGCCTCTGTGTATGTTTGTGTGTGTGTGTGTGTGTGTGTTGGTGACGTGGTGGGGTAGGGCCTCTGTGGACGCCTACAGCCCAGAGGAAGTCAGAAGCAGCGGTTGGGGGTGGAGGGGGCGAGTGAGAAAGCGAAGCTCCTGGGATGGTGAGGGTCTAATGGGAAGGGGTGGAGCCCCCCCCCAGGGGCACTCCTCCACTTCTCACCGTCATCAGACTTCAGCCCACCACCTTGCCAGTAAGAACAGAAATCAGAGGCAGAGGCAGAAAAAAATCCACAAAGTGTCTTGAAATTGAAATGAAATGTGTTTATTTCAGACACGTTGTGCAAATTCAAATCTTCTTAGCAAAGGTTATAGAAATACAACATAAAAATGACCTGAACTTATCAGAAACATTTCTCTAAATCATTTACTTCAACCAAGCTCTTCTGGCTCTTGGTTCTTGCCTTACACTCTGTGTGCTAACTCAAGATTCTTTGTTTTTGCTTGGTTCTACGTGTAAACTCTTGCTCCTTGCTGTGGACTCTTGGCTCTAGCTTTTGACTCGCTGTTCTAGCTATAGATTCTTGGTTATTACTATAGACTCTTGATTCTACCTGAATACTCTTGGTAGAGTCTTTCTAATTCTACCTGAAGACTCTTGGTTCTAACTGTAGATTCTGGGTTATGCTATAAACTCTTGGTTCCTGCTGTAGACTCTTGGCTGTCCCTGAAGACTCTTGCTGTGGACTTTTGGTTCTAGCTGAAGTTTCTTGGTTCTTTCTGTAGACTCTTGATTCTACCTGTAAACTCTTGGTTCTTTCTTTGCACTCTTGGTTCTACCTGTAAACTCTTGCTATGGACTCTTGGTTCTAGATTTAGACTCTTGTTCTGGCTGTAGATTCTTCATTCATGTTGGTGACCCTTGGTTCTACCTGGATACTTCTGCTGTAGATTTTTAGTTCTTGCTGTATACTCTGGGTTCTATCTGTAGACTGCTGGTTGTAGCTATATCTCTCTCTCAATTTATTTCTCTGTCTCTGTTTCATTTTCTCTCTTTGTGTCTCCCTGTCTCGGTTTACCTCTCTCTATCTCAGTTTATCCTTCTCTCTGTCTCTCTATCTTAGTTTTCTCTCTTAGTGCCTATCTCAGTATCTCTCTATCTTTCTTTTTGTCTTTCTCTCTCTCAGGTGTGAGATGTTTAGGAACAGGAACATCTGTATAAGAGATAAAGATAGATGTTGAGTTTCCTCTCTCTGGAGTCTGTGTGTAAACGGAGGCCAAGCACAGTTCAGTCCTGCTCTTCTCTCCTGTTCACCAGCACTAGGGGACCTGCTGTTTGCCTAAAGCCTCAGAAGACTCCCGTGCAGCCTCCCAGTGCAGGACAAGAGCAAATGAGGAATTCAGACCACTGAAGGTTGAACTTGATCAAAGCTGCAGTCTGCAGGCCTTGCCCGCTGAAACTGGGGCTTCAGCTTCCCCCCTTCCCTCTGCCCAGAAAGTCGAGCTCCTAGTTTTGTCGTACGAATAATTATTTCACTGGTCATTAATGCTGCTCTCAAAGGCGAGGTCTGTTTTAATATTAATGTCTGTGGGGGACGCGGAATCAAAACCGTAGCCATGCTTCAGCACCAGCATCAGAAAGCCGGGGGTACGGAGCGAGAGGAGCTTTGATGCTCTCCTCTGTTTCACAGTCCAGCGACCACATTGTTATTCCTGAGCTGTTTCACCGCTAATGAGATTTCCAGGCAAGCCGAAGCCGTGTTTTCCTTGTCCTGTCTTACGAAACTTAAGACGTACCACTTCGTCCCCCTTTTCCAAAAAAGGCAGCACTCTAATGTAGCCCCTTATAGTCTCCCTAGCCCCTCACCATAACATAGTGACCAAACCAGTGCAACAGTGCTGCAAAAAATAATTTGGCCCTTCTCCAGCGACCAGGGGCAGTTAGTAACTCAAAGGGGCATTCCAGATTAAAACTAGAGTTTAATATGTTATTTGTAGTTTTTGGGGGTAAATACAACATACAACCACTTAGACAGTTAGCCTAGCCACTGAGCTATAGGCTAAACAATAAATCATTAGCATTAGTGTAACTCTACCTTCACTGCTGAACAAAATTGCAAACTGAGGTAAGATATGTTCATAGCCATCAAACTACTTTCCTAACTTTAGCTTTGAGCTTGTTTTCCTTTTTATCTGACAAGTCATTTGTGTGTTTGAATCTATTCTCTCCATTATAATGATGATTTGATGCCAGTTCCTACAATTATAGAGCTGAAAGAAGATATTCAGCTTTCTTACGGTTATGTTAGTTATTTGCCTTCCATCTGCATTTACCAGCTAACAACGTTCCTCCTATCTTCAAGATACCAGCTTCAAACGTTCCTCCTATCTTCAAGATACGTTATCAGAAAGGGATTTTCCTAATTTAAATTAGTTGGAAAATCTTGGTCTGGAGACTACTGCAGCACCGCTATAGGGTGCGAGTAGGCATGTTTACAGCTGATTACATTTTTCATTGTGGCTGAAGTTTCATTTTGATAAATTGAGGAGGACGGGTGGTAAATTCTAATAAATAACAGTTACATTCTAAAAATAATTAGGGTACATTTTGGTTTTCTGACTGAAGAGCTAAATTGCCTTAGACATGTCAGACCAATGAATCATTTATTCAGGAATCAGTGAAGCACAGACAGTACAGTAAAATACAGGGCAGTTCCATAAAAAAAGCTCAAACTGAAGCGATTCATCTATTAAAGGTATTTATACAATGTTTATTTTTACTTCAGTTAGTCTTCCTTCATGTATAAGCTAGCTAAAACCAGCTAAAACAAAACAAGAAACTGCTCCTTTTCAAACTGCAGTGATGTCACTCTATCAGTAATGTGGCAGAACAACCAAATAAATTTGTTTAAATACATTTTTAAATTATCTTTGATGTCTTCTCTATATTTCTTTTTTGATTTAAGGAGGATGGTCTTTCCTCTAGGCAAACTGTCCAGCTGCCTCTGCCAGCGACTGGACGATGGCTCTCACTCACTCACACTGGCAGACAAGGAGGCCGCTGGGCCAGAAGCAGGCGGAGCTGCTGGTGTGATTCCGTGCGGGGAGGCCGCTTGGGGCCCCGCTACATTCATGCCAAAGGCAACGGCAGTGGACAGGAGTAAAAATGGAGATTGCATATTCCCCAGACTGTAGTGGAGCCACGCAGTGGGAAGTGGGTAAAAGTAAACAAGGCATGTGGAGGAAGGGGGAAAAAAAGATTATGCTGAAATCACCATCGCTAAAAGAAAAGGAAAAAAAGAAAAATGTCTGACGAAATTTGGTGACCTGCTGGCCTTTCCCACAGCCATAAAACCCCCAGCACACATGGCTCGCATGATCCCTCTCTCACTCTCTCTCTCTTTGTCGCACTCTTGCTCTTCGTCACAGGGACCCACGCTTTAAAAAAGAAAGGTGCCACAAGGGTTCTTTGGAACTTTGGAACTTTTGGTTCCTCAAAGAATTTTTTTACATGAATGGCTCAATGCTCAAGATTCCAATTAATTTTTTTTCCCTAGAACTGTAAGTCCACTTAAATTGATAGCATTAACGTTCCTACTAAACGTGAGTGAATGGCAGGTGGAGAATGACAGTAGTTCATTATTCCATTCATTTCTTAATTCTGACACGCTGTATCTACCACTATGTCACGAAAGAATTCAACAACGCAGAATTAACTATTTGTCTAAATTAGAATAGCAGCTAAGAGCTAAAGAATTAGTTATAGTTTAATTACAGCCATGCTCGCTCAGTGTGCAGTGTTCATGCTGTGTTAGGTTTATGTCTGAATGGTTCCTCTTGCATGCAGCATTCTATTTTTGCTTGTAACATTGTACGCATCAGCCTAAGCTGATTTTATGTAGCTTATGTTGGGTAACCAGTCACAGTGAGTGGTCGGGGAAGGAAATCTACACATCAGATGTAAATATTTAGCCACAGAAAAAAACATTTGTTGAATTGTAAATGTGACGGCCCATATGCAGCTGTCTTTGTGTCAGTAGTTTGAGACCCTTGGTGTATCTGATCTTTAACTGATCCAACATTACATCTTTCTTCTGGTTGACCACCTTTGAGTCTCAATCCAAGAGTAGATAGTAGATAGAAGAGTATTTTTTAGAATGAGAGCTGATGACCACAGCTTTAGGATGAGTATGAAACAATGAATGCAGAAGAGCAGAGGATCATTCTGATTAGACATTTTTCTGGCTGCAAAAGGGGGACCGACATGAGCAGGCACTTTCACTTGGTCAGAAAGGTAAAATATGTAGTGACCTCAAACTTTCTAGTAGTTCACCACATTACACTGAAAGAGGAGTCTGTGAGACGGTCTACAGATCCAGCACATAAAAATAGCTATAAATAAGCTGTGGTTGAAGTTGGAGATGATGACAGTCATTTGGAAGACAAAGGAGGAATCGACCACTTCTAGAATCATCATCCATAGAAAAGGTTAGCGGAAGGGCAGCGTTTACTGTTTGACCAGCAGCAGCCTGCATGTGTCAGGGGTTTCGATCTGATTTGGGTTTAACTGCGTTCTTCTCACTCTCGCACCTAGAACACAGATTGTGGTTAGCACCAACAGTGCAAGCTGACACATGACACTTCCTGCCATTGTGGCTTGAAAGATGAGGTGTGAAAGAGGAAAAAAAAAAAAAAAAA
>JAILXH010171441.1:1062-11684 GCA_023558415.1 Piaractus mesopotamicus
TTTCTAAATGGTTCATAGCTTTTACATTATCTAGAGGTTCTTAAAAAAGGTTCTACATACTCACAAATCTCATTTACATAATTATCTTTTAAAGAATCAAAAAAAGTCAAAGGTCATTCAGCCATTACTCCAAAGAATCCTTTTAACATATTTTATTTATTTTAAAAAGTATAGGCTTAATTCATGTCCAGAAACCCAGCATTTAAAGAAATATGCTTTTCAGCCCTTCAGAGAAATAAAAATGAGTCTGTGTCATCATTTTAATGCAGTGTACAATATTTGCATAGTGGTACTGTATATTGATTTGCATGTGTGCTCATCACTGGTGGATGATTTGCATCCTTTAAACTTTCAAATACCTTCACAGTTTGACACAGTACTGTCACAGTGGACCTAACTTTGTTCATAAGTTAAGGTTACTCAATATTTATGAGATACTACATTAAAAAAAGAGTGGATAACATTAGTTCACCTTTTATAAGTAGCATTCATTGTAGACTTGGGTGTGGTAAGATAAACATACAGCCTGTGTTTGCTAGGTGCTTATCGCAGTTGCAGCAGTTAAGGCAAAGGCAGGCACTGAACTTTGTGACCTGTGGAAAGTAGACTGGAAGCATCAACTGATTTTTCATTCTTCCCTTGAGGACACAGTTACTTAATATGGGATTACATAACTTATTAAGTTAACAACATAAAAAAAAAGATGTGTTCCCTCCAAATCATAAAGTACATCATTTGATTCAATATGATTCAGTTGTCTCAATTCCATATTTTTTTTTTTTTGTTTTTTTTTGATACAGCACAAATAAGGAGTGGCTGAAAATGTGCCTTAATATGTTGATGTTTGTGTTTTCTGTTTATATTATTCAACATTGTAAACATACAATATAGAAAACAACACTTCTCAATCTAACGGTCTAGCCACAAGCTAATATGTTAGCCACAAGCTAACATGCTAGTCATGATATAACAATTCGATACAATACTATATGATGCATTGTTACATAACTAAAATCTATATACTTATAGGAAAACATTTTCCATGTATTATATCAAAAAAAAAAAAGAGTTGAAAACAACTTGGAAAAATAATAACAAAAATGTAACTAGCTATCATGATCTAGCTATATATTTCTTATGTGATGTGTAGTCATGCTGATGCAAACATACTGAATAGCAAAATGCAATCCATATAAACTGATTGCTGACAAACTCTAATTACATGTTTTTAAAGACTACGCCTAATGCAGCACATTACAAATGCACATGGTTGGCCTCCATACATACTGCACTCGTTTGCTAATAAGGTATATACATCTTAAAGGGCTAATTTCCTACATTTTACATTTTCTTTTTTCCTTTGAGGTCCACGTATGGTGATGGCCAACAGCGTCAATATTTAATTTTTGCATTATTTTCCAACATTTCTTCAAGGCCAGGGGTGTCCCCTAATCTTATCCACAAAAGGTTGGTGTGGCTGCAACTTTTCATTCCAAACAAGCAGGAACACACATGATTTTACTTGATTAATCTGCTGGGCCCTGTTTATACCTGGCATTATCTTGCGCCCTGGCTGATCATAAGTGGACAATATTAAGTGCAGATGTGAATGGGGTACAATGATCACTCAAACCGCCATAGGAGGTGCTTAGGTACGCATTTGACCACATTATGTCTGCAGTGTGAACATTAGCATAGGCTGCCTTAGCAATCCATGCGGTCTAAACATTAGTAACATTGACACGAACAATGGCATTTTTGTCTGACAACAAAGACAGTGAAAAACCGGCATAGTAAATGAGCGTGGTACCTACTTTTTCAGTCACAAAAAACCATCACATGTAGTCACTGAAGACGCTTTGCAGACGAATGGAAACGCAGGTGTAAACAGCCATACATCTAGCTGTGCCTTAAGATGGATGTTAATACCAAGTGTGAACACAGCCTTGTTTGCAGTCTTCAAACAATTTATGAATTGCTGGAATGAAAACCTGCAACAGGCTCTGTGTGGACAAGATTAGACACCCCTGCTCAAGGCACAGTGATCATGACACACTAAACATGACACGAGTAAACAACAAGAATGACCCGATCAAACAAACAAGCGCCTCACAAAATGGGCAACCGGCACCATTTAGCCAGCTACTTTGCATTTTGGAAAATTGAGAGGAGAGGGGAGAGTTTCACCACCGCTTTCGGCAGCTGAAAGTTTATGTGAGCTTTGGCATACAGCTCAGCTGTCTATAGCTCAGTTTGAGCTGCTTTTAAAGATGCTAGCACCACCTATGATGAACCAGAAGACAAACTAATCCTTTTCTAGTCTACTACTAGCTGTTGGATCACAGCTGATCTGTCATATTGGTTGTCGCTAGTCACACTGTTTGAATATTCCAATAGTCGTGAAAATGTAATAAATCAAATAATAAATTGGGACGTCAATATGCAAATGAGCTCGACTCTATTCTCATAAAATCATGAGCTGTTTGAACTCTATACGCCATCAGTGGGCAGTGTGGAACCTGCGTCTTACGTTTCGGTCAGAGTTTTTCTCCGTTTGCTCCAAAGAAGGTAGAATAAAAAGACTTGAAAAAGGCAACTAAAGGCTTCTGCTCACAAGACGAGAAGCTCCATTCCACGCTGGCACAGGGTCTCTGGTGCCAAGTTGCAGATAGCACTAGGCACAGCTATGTTACATAGTAAGCGTCGTAGAAAAGCTTTGAAAAATATTTAGCTCAAGCTTATTTTACACTCTATTCGTATTGTTTTAATGAAATAAAACTTTCAGCATAATTTAGTGTATTTATCAGATTACGTATCAGCTAATAAACTATTTATAAACTTAATGTTTTTGGGCTGAGATGTGTGAGGTGAAATATGATGTGGCTAGGCTAATAACAGCTGAGGTAAAAACAGATGATTAGAATTTCTTTGTTTATCTTTAAGACTATAGATTGACTGCGTTTCTCTGTGTAAATCTCAAGCCTACTATGGAGTTGTGTTCTGGGTTTAATTTAGTAATTATTAATTTAGCAAATAGTGGGGTTGCCTCATGGCATCATTGTCTCTGGTCATCTCCTGATGCATCCAGAGTGCAGTAACCTATAGGGTTAAAAATTCAGATATCAAATTTGACTGAAACTGCTCATCATTAATTGCTGCCTTTCCAACATTTTTGCCGTTTAATGCATTTGGTGATCAGGATGGAGTTACATACACGTGTTTGAAATTAATTCATTGACTCATGAAACTACAAGAAAAATTGCACAAATAAATGGCACTTGGTGTGTAAAGGCCTTTACAATTAAACGGGCTATTTTTGTTACTGTGTCTGTAAGGCTGATTCTGAATGGCTGTCCTGCATTGTGAGCAGGGTTAAACTGCTGTAGGCTGAACAGGTGGATATAGGTAGACATTGGATTTTGTGACATCACAAAAAAACAAAACAAAAAAAAACATTTTTAATGGGTTGGTTTTGCAGTTTATTTTCCATATATGGAGCGGGGAGTGAACAGTATGTTCTGAAACTCAAATAATATACTACATATACTACATTAAACTCTTAATTCCAAAAAGTGAGGACAATTGAGCTTTCCATGATATGGGCCTTAATATTTCACTGCCTCTGTGGCTGTTTAGTGCAGAGACACTAGAGCTCAAAACATGTGTGTGTCTGTAGATATTTGAAGCTGTTAAAGCTGCATCTGTCACGATGGATGCCCCACACATACCTTCTGTAATGTTGACATTACTTACAAGCTCATGTTTCCTCTATCTTTTCTGTTTCTTTGCTTCCATCTGCTTTCATCCTTTTGTCTGTCTTTATCTCAAAAACATTTTAGTAGAATTAGAAGCTTAATGATTGAACTTCTTCAGTTTTATGAACTCAGTAGATTGTAGTTCTGGCACGAGAGCGAAGCTCGTGAGCTTGGCTGATAGAATAATACTAGGTGGATTAGCTGAGTGTAATCGTGGAGGCATCTGGGGAAATGTCATGGCTAATTCTTACGTTATCATGTGTGATGCTAAAATATACTCCAAAACAAAACGCATGTGGGGTGTACTTCATGAGATTTTTCCAGCATTAAGGTTTAACACAATCAGCCACAGGGGGCCCTGCATTCAGTGATTGATCATGGTTTAAAGGTTGGACACAGGAGGCACAACGTGGAGTGGAACCTTTATAAAATGGCACTTAAACAAAATATAATAATGTTCAATAAATCAGTGAATTTATTATTGAGAATAACTGTAGTTCTGGTTGTAAATATGGATCAGAATGGTAGAATACATTTCTCGTAGCAGATAAGATATTCTAGTCATATGCAAACATATCAACATGCCCGGTCAGATTATATGTTTTGTTGATAACACATCCACTACAGCGAGCCACCTTAGAAATGGTATTATTCTGTAAATTTAGAGCACAATTTCTGTTTATTTGCTGAGTTTAACATATTGGAAACACATAAAACATAAAAAGGGCTTTAAGAATCGCACAGGCCAAATTTTATGTTTTGTTTTTTCTACAATATGTTAAACGCAGCAAGCACTCTTGAGAGGATGTGTAACTTATTTTACCTTAAAAAAAATCAACAAATCATATACCGGGGCGCCCAAACCTCTGCATATGAATGTAGCTTTACATGCAGCTTTAAAACAATTTAGTTTACACTTTTAACAGTGTCCAACATGATCCCATGTCAGCTTTTATACAAATTTGTTGCATTTTTTTTTTCTTTTTGTAAAAATATTGCTAAACACTGTTTATGATTGAATCACACCAGTTTTCCAATATAGCCAATATAGTGAGGCTTATAACGTTCTCCATTGTCTGTTACAGTTCAGGACTTTGCTAGCCTGTTATTTGATGCTGCTGTTTATTGCTAACCAGCTATATGTGTGTTTCAAAAACTATGTAACAGGCCATTTTCAGACCCAGTGAATGGATGCCAAAAGTGTCTGCTGGTCATGAATGAATGCTGACTAGCAACAGCGGTAAAGGGGGTGGGCAGTTGTTCTATTTTGGTTATTGTATCTGATCTCATTGTTTTGGATATTTTTCCTTAAAATAAAAAAAAAAAAATCGCAAATAAAAGAAATGCTGAACATGCACTTTTCTACTGAATCAGTAAATCGGTTACTTTACCTTTTGCGGGGCATTGATGACTCCAATATTGTATCCAAACTGAAGGGAGCCCAGCACCGCTGTGAATACTGATAGTGCAAGAGTTCCAGTTATTCTCTGTAGAACAAACACATTATTTGAAGGAGATGTTAGGATGTTATATAAGGAGAATAAGAGGAAGTTTGAAGTGTTTGGGAATTTCTCAATCTAGTGTGTGCAGCTCTGAACACTCCTGAACAAACATTGTGTTTGAGATTGGCTACAGTACATATTATGTACTGTATGATTATGCTTACAGAAGGTGGCTGGACTATTTTAGAAGTTTATTATGACCTAGAAACTGTGCACAAACTGTGCATAAATCTGTGAGTTATTAACAGAAAGTTTACAACAACAACACACATACTTACTCTCAAATAAAAAGAAATTGTCATGTGAACTTGATGCCACACATCTACATGCTTTATTGCAACATAAAATGCAGTTGCAATTACCACCAACATTATTTAGTTCATTGTTTGAGTGAAATCTAGCAACATATTATTTTAGAAAAAATCTGTTTAGAATATTAAAAATAATACATCTTCTAAAATTAATACTTAGAAGATTCAAAAGATTTATTTTGGTTTCTGTAGTTTTATTAATCTTAAACCTGTGACCATGAAAAAGTCACATACAACATCTACAAAGAACTAATTCTCTCTCAAAATTAACCATGAATAATTTACGGTATTCCCTGCGATGGACTGGTGACCTGTCCAGGGTGTTTCCTGCCTACTGCCCAGTGAGCGCCAGGATAGGCTCCAGCAGACACTGCAACCGAGGAGGATAAGTGGCTTAGATGATGAATGAATTTATGGTATATGGATGTGGATTTGATATAGATAACATTTTATTAATATCGATGTCACTATAGGCCCTAAACAAACCATGTTCGTTTCGAGAAGAAGGAACATTGACTTCGTCTTTTTCCCAACACCAGCGAGCCAACTGCAGTTCAAAGGCTGTGGAAAGTCGACATTCCTAATAACTTCAACTAGCTAAGCTAGTTAGCTGTCTAATGTTAGCTAGCTAATGTTGGTGAAATTATGTCTGGTGTCCTTCAGAATCTCTGAATCTCTTTCCAGCCTGTGTTAGGACTACACTCAGTGTACTCATAGATAGTTACATTTCCAACTTTATTTGAGTTTACTGTGAATGTTTATGGAGTTTTTATTAAAATAAATCTATACAGAATGGCTAGTATCTGTTTTGTCTGCAATGGATTTGTGCACCAAAACCGAGTTAGCAGCACTATCTTGGCCAGACTACATACTCTAGTGTGTATACCGTAGCAGAGTAGGACTGTGTGTTGCTTGTTGGCTTTAAAAATGCATTTTCTTCTCTATTTCTGTTGGTTTGTCTTTTAAAGGTTGAACTTGCCACATAATAAAGCTGTCGCCGTCTTTCTGCTGAGGGAAGCATCTGTTTAATGTTCAAACATTTCTTTTTATATGCTCAGATGTAAGTAAAGACAGTTAAAAAGATGGAGATTTACATAGTTTAAAAATGTTGGTCCATATATTATTTAAATTTAAAATTGGCTCAAATTTGAATGCAAATGTCCTGCCATTTAAATAAACAAACAAAAACACGTCTTAATTAGAGAAGTTTTGGTGGAGCATTGCTCTAAAGCGTAGCTGATGTTTACAACTGAATCTCAGTTTGAAGTAGAGCTCCCACACCTGTCCTTCCACTGAGTAAAGGCAGTGTGGGAACAGACCTTGTTGCCACGCACCATTAAAAATGCACTGATGCAGATTTCTGACTGACCACACTACTTAGTTTCTCCAAACGTCTGACCAATCAATCAGTTCTTCAGGACATCTGTGTCTACTTGCACAGACTTATCCATTACAAGCAAGCAAAAGTTATGACATCAGGCTTTAATAATAATCTTCTTCATACAGAGGGGTAACAGATTATAGAGACCATTTAAAAATAATGAGTAAGAATGAATCTGGACTATTAACACCAGGTTGCTAGTGGCTAAACTGGAATGCGTGTTTCTATGATACGACCTTGCTTTGTTGAGTCTTGGATTAGTTATGTTTTGGAATTATACCTCAAAACAGTGACGCAGCAAATTACTTGGAAACCACATACAGTACTGTGCAAAAGTCAGAGACCACAGTCAAACCACTGTTAAGCACAAGATGTTCATTTTTCTGCACCAGAAAAAAAGCAGACAACATATGTAACAGAAAATTACCCAGAAAACTCAACAATTAAATATACTAAAAATGTATCTAGTATTTAGTGCAGTGCTGTCCAGTCTTCTCTGAAAAGTGCTGGTGTGGCTGCAGGATTTCATACCATGCAAGCAGGAGCGCACCTGACTCTACTCGTTAAGTCAGTTGGTCTCAGTCTTCAAACAGCTGATCAAGTGTGCTCCTGCTTTGTTGGAACGAAAAGCTGCAGCCACACCGGCCCTTTGCAGATAAGACTGGACAGCCCTGGTTTGCCTTTATTACAGCTTCCATTTTTTTTTAGGAAACTTGCTTTCAGTTTTTCATAGAAATCTGCAGGGATATTTTAGACACCTCTGAAGTTCAGTCTTAGAAGGTGGTTACATTTTGTACTCTCACAAAATAATCTCAAACACATTCAGTGATGTTGAGATCTGGACCCTGGGGTGGTCAGTCCATTGTTCTGAGAACACCAACAGCTTCCTTCTCTGATTAGCAAATTTTCTTCTTTTTTGTCTGTTTCCCTTTCCCAGTAACAGCTTCTTGACAGCTTCACATCCTTTCAGACTCATAGTTTTGAGTTGTCTTCTTACAGTGGAAGGATGGACAGAAACACCTGTGGATATTTTCAGCAAGAGTGGAGCTTGATTTCCTTCTTTCTCTCAAAGATGAAAGCTTTAAGTGCTGTTTTGATGATCTACCAGATTTTTCTTTTCAGATTTCTCTATTTTCCTTTGATTGTCCACTTCCTTATTAAAGTGTATTATTTTATACCAAATTTCCTCAGAAATATCTCCTAAAAATAAATAACTTGTACTTAATGGCCATTTTGACTAGAAATTAAATTCTGTGTAAATTCTGTACAGTATACAGACTTATACAGTACTATACAAAATTCTGATTTTGCATAGTACTGTATAAGTCTAGAGTAGAGATGGCATGATACCGATATACTACCCTAAAGCCTAAGGTACTAAGCTTTAAAATGAGCTATTTTTATTTAAAGAACTTCACTTAATATGACCCTCTGATTGGTTGTCTTACTCAAACTACTCAAACATTCTGTTAGTCCACAGGAAGAAATACACACCTAAGAACATCAGCCTGATACTGATACCTTGTGTCAGATCAGTCCCATCTCTGGTCCATACTATCATACTTACTACTTCAGTTAAAATAAGCATTTTAGATTTAGGGAGAAACATTACCTCAAGTCTAAAAGACTTCATTAAAAGCTTGACGTTCTTCACAACTAGATGTTGATGGGCTTAATTTGACAAAGCAGTGTTTCTGTGTCACATTTAACAAAATATCTCTCCGTCATGTTTAAAGAGCGTCTGAGCTTAGCCCATGTGACAGAGTTCTGAACATGACATCATTAACGCCCACTTAGCTGCAGTGTCCAGTGGCCACTGTGCCATTTAACAAGGAAACTGGCGGTGGTTTCAGGCTTCACATTGACCTCAATGACCTATTAGCTGATTTGTATGATTTGTATAAGTGTGCTGTCAAATTTAGCAAGTTTTTCCTCCATGTACTTAATGCCACTGTTCACTATTGCCATAGCACGCTTTTGAAAAATCGAACGTTTTTATAACTATCATGCATAAAAGAAATGTGTACACTGACCACACTTGACGGTGTTGCAGGTATGCAGATATGACAGCACTGCGCAGGTCGGTAACCTACTAAATGAAATTCCGAACAGCCCTGACCAGTCTTGTAAGTTTGCTCCCCTTGTGAAGGTCACTTTTCAGTGCAAGAAGGGCCTGACACGTTTCACACCAAGAGCTGCTAGTTTTACACAAATCACACTAAGTGCAATTCAACAACTTCACCACTTCTCACCAACCTAATCCACAATGTAAGTAGTGATTTCAGTTTCAGTGAAGTTTTACAGGCTACAGTTGAAACACTAAAGCAAGTGTAACCGAGGTGGGCAGGGCTTCAACTACCTCCATTGTAAAGAGCGTAGGATTGTTGCAGCACAGTTTTTCTATGCTGGCACACTCTCAACACTGCAGGTTCCACCGGTGCTGCCTATGCTCAATACATAAAATGGAAAATAAAGAATCACTTAATCTGCTTGCTTTGCTTGAAAGGAGTAAAAATGGCTTATTACATGACAATAATGCCATGCCTCCTAATTTTATTGCGCTGTCCGGAAAGTATTCCTACTGGTCTACAGTGGACACACCTCCTGACAAGGCAGTGAGCCAATGGGCAACAGAAACAACAGGACACGTTCTGACTATTTTCACAGACTGACAGCACCCACTGCTATGTCAAACTAGCAGTGGAACATATACATTAACTCTTCTATTAGACCTACAGTGTCTACATTATCTACGTTACTTTCTCTCCACACAGCCTAGCAGTCTAAAGAAATTAACTCTCCAAGGACAAAGTAGCAGTATATTATTTTCACTCCAAAACAGACCACCTGGCACTTTAATTACCTTCAATTTAAGACAGGCCAGCACTGTAATATCTATATTACCTCTCCACCAAAGACTGACTAGCAGTGTAATACCTGCAATACTTCTTCAAGGACAAAGCAGCAGCGTTAACTACATTGTCATCCCTCTAAAACAGGCTAGCATTGTAATATCTAGCTCTCCACCAAAGCCTGACTAGCAAAGCAATATCTACTATACCTCTCCTTAACTATATACTGCCACTGAAATATCAACATTACCTTGGCTCTAAGCCAGGCCAGTAGAGTAAGATGAATATTACCTCTCCACAAAAGACTGAAAAGCAGTGCAATAAATACCTACATTAACTGCTACAAGGACAAAGTAGCAGCATAATGTTTACATTATTTTTACACTAAAACAGATTAACAACAGAATATCTATATTAACTCTTCATTAAAGTCACACTGGCAGTGTAATATCTGTATTACCTTTTCTCTGAGAACCTATGTTACCTTCACACGAAATCTATATTTAATAATAATAAATTATATTTAATAATTACAACTCCTTAGCAAGATACAAACACTGAAATGTCCTCAGTACCGTTAAGGCAGGCAAGTAGCATAGTATGTATATCATCTCTCCACTAAATACAGATTAGCAGTGTAATGTGTATGTTAGGTTAGCAGTGTGATATACATTACCTCTCCTCCAAGTTGCTGAAAACCAGCCGGCATGATTTGGACGCCAAGAGACTCGGTTCAGTCCTGCTTGCTTTCTTGCTTGCTCTCTGGAGGTCACTTCTCCACACACACTCACACAGACACACACACACACACACACACACAC
>JAILXH010171529.1:0-22978 GCA_023558415.1 Piaractus mesopotamicus
TGTTCTAAACGTGAAGATAGGCAGATAGCTAACATTACTTCTAGGAGGCAGAGTATCTTATTATAAACTTCATATTTAAAAACTTGATTAAGTGAAAGAATATCAATATATCCTCAATATATATATCAGTTTATATACTGCCGCCTGGAAAGACCGCACTGCTTCACAGTTTAGTTCCTCCCTTTTGATTCAGCGTACAACATCATAATCAACCGATTAATGATAAAAGCAAACATTGAATACAGCTCTATATGTTGAACAAACTGCAGTTTAACTCTGATCCAAATGATACATCAAACATATGGCTGCCTAGAAGAAGCTGATATATGTCAAAGCAATTGTGTGCTTCTTTTCAGCATTTGCTAAAGCTAGTCTCAGTGGTGGAAAACAGCCTGAAAGCTGATTTGAAAAAAAGATGTTTGCAGGATTTTTTTTCATTGTTCTTTTCTACTTTTAATGTAGAATGATTTGCTGGATGTGGTGGCCAGTATTGAGCTGTCCAAGAAGACCGTTCAGAGAATACGAATCAACTTTGTGTTTGCTCTCATTTACAACCTGCTGGGCGTTCCGATTGCAGCAGGTGAGAGAAACACCACTTCAAGTGGTTAATTTATAGGAGAAAGGAAAACCTGTGGAAGCTCGGTTAAACTTTACACATTTTTTGAGTGAAGTTATACAACATATGCATGGAACAAATGTAAGTATGACACATTTCTGCAAATTTTAAAGCACAATTATTATATATTTGCAAAATTTAACAGTGCTTAAATCTAGACACCCTTGCAGTTTTTTTTTAGCAGTACTCTGTGTGAGCCACTTTAGTTAAAATCACAGCCTCCAAATATTTCTTTCTGTTCGTGTGTAGGATTTATTCCCCACTTTTCTGTGCAGAACATAGATATAACCACAGATTTTCAGTAAAATTCAAGTCTGGGGATGAAGGCCATTCCAAAACCTTAATCTTTAGTTTCTTGAAAGTGTTTAAGGTTGCTGTGTATTTTGGATCATTGCCTTATAATACCTTTTTTGGTTTCTTCACTGACTGTGGGACATTACCTTCTCAGAGTTGTTGAATACATTTTTCCTTCTGTGCCCACAAGACTTCCTGTGCCACTAACTGCCACACAACCCCAAGGCATAATAGATCCACCTCAGTGTGTGATATACCCCCTGGGCTGGCTAGCTACTCCAGCATTTCGGAAATGTAAAATTCCTAGTTTTGTAATGTGATCTTCTAACCTCTTTCTGTTTCTTCGGTTTGGGAAATGAGTAAGAATTCACTCTTTCCACCGAACTCTTGGGAAAGTTTTCAGATATGCTACAGCATATTGTAAAGTTTTTCAGAGGTATCCTTAGTATAGTTACAGTTGTTGAAGGACTAACTTAAACCAATTTGCTACAGTGCGACCCTGTTACATAAGAATATCAAAGACAAAAGCTCACTGTTTCGTGGGTGAAGCAGACTAAAAAATGACAATTTCCTGAATTTGTGTTGTGTCCAACACAAGTGACCTAGCGGGCAGCATAACATCATATTAAGTTCATTTTTAGGGACCCCTCAAAATTTTTATCTTGTCACATTCAGGGGGTCCAAGAGGTTAATTAGGGTGTCCCAGCCATCCCAGGCCCCCTGTATTTCGGACCTTAATCCACCCCCATGCTTTACAGTTAGCAGTGGTTTACAGTTAGCAAGGTGTTCTTTTCATCAAATGCTGCTCCTTTTTTCTTCAAATATACCTTTGGTGATTGTAGCCAAAGACTTTAATTTTTGTTTTACCTGATTGCAGAACATGACTCCAGAGTGCGCCTGGCTTATCTAGAAGTTGCTTTGCTTACTTCAGACATTTAGTTTTGTGATGAGATCACAGTTAAAATTACCCTCTGATAACTCGTGCATGAAGATGCTGGTTGTCCAACACTGCATAGTGGACTGGTGCATCAATATTTCCATTCCAGATCTGATGTGGATTAAGGACTAATTCAAAGTCAAATAAGCTCTGACACTTTACAAAAAATAACAGTAGTGGAGCAACTGAAGGGTGTCCACAGTCACAACTAATGTCATGTTTTATTATTTTCCAGTATGTTAAACTTTGTAAATAAGTAATAATTGCCCATCCAACAATGACAAGTTTTGTTCATTTTCTTAGTAGAAAAAAAAAATCTGTACCTTTTAATACACAATTACTGTTAATTTGCTAAATTTAATATATTAAAAAATAATAAAACATGAAATGTGGCCTGTGCAAAAATTTTGGCAAATTCATTTTGTTCCCCCAATATGTTCATTTAATTAGAAATTATGCAATAAAATTAGCAGAAAAAATACCATATATTAGTGTGTTCTCTGCAGATGTACTAACTCATTTTCACGTAGAAAATCAACAAAATATATAATCTGACCGAGTGTTGAACCTTTTGCAAATGATTGTGCAAGATTTTTATACGACAATGAAACGCACTGCATGTTAAAAGTTTAGATTTTAAGCATGTGTTTATCTGTATTTCTTTAATACATGTGTATATATGTGTGTTCAGGGGTGTTTATGCCTGCTGGTTTGGTGCTCCAGCCCTGGATGGGTTCAGCTGCGATGGCTGCCTCCTCTGTCTCTGTGCTGGTTTCCTCTCTGCTGCTGCGTCTGTGAGTGGGCTTCACACAGCTAATGAATAATTTAAAGCTTCACTCAGCAAGCTTACAACAACACAGTGGTTTGGAGTGGTTAAGAATTAAAGCCGGTCAGGGTGCATCTTTAAAAAAGTGCTATGAAGTTGTCTCATGGGTGTTTGAACACATTCTCTTTTGTTTTCATCGGTGAATTCTTTAGTGATTACATTTATCATGTAGTGCGCTAATATTTTATCATTTATATAATACATTATCATTAGACACCTGGAGTTTAGCTCCTAGCTATTCAGGCCATGTGTACTGCACTATATGGCCAAAAGTATGTGGACACACGACCATCAAACCTACATGAGTCCCATTTCAAAACCATGGGCGTTAATATGGACTTGTTCCCTGCCTTTACGGCTGTAAGAGCCTCCACTCTTTCTGGGAAGGCTTTCCACAAGATTTTGGAGTGTGTGTTTGAAGGCCTGGCTCTCAGTCGACGTTCCTGTTGTTCAGTTGGGTTGAGGTCAGACCTTTAGAAGGCTGTAAGGGTTTCCCATTTAACCTTTCCCTCTTTCTCTTTCTCTCAGCTATAAGAAGACGACAGTGGAGCAGTATGAATCATGGGCTCATGGCCGGATGAGCAGTTTGAGTTCGTCTCAGGTCAGCACCCACGTGGGGCTGGAGGAGAGGCGCTGTAGCCCGCGTGCTCTTCAGCGCAGCCGGTCCAGACACAGCCAGTCCAGCCACAGCTCTGGTATGCCCTCCCAGCCCCCCTCACTCTCTGGCCGCTCCGGGACACAGTCGTACACGCATCTGGACCGCCACTCGCTACTGGAGCACGACCAGCATGGACAAGAGCTCATAGTGTAGAGAGCAGCCCCAGTGCTCATACAAGCCTCTTTTCCACTGTAACGTCACACAGCATGGAGAGTGACGGTTCCAGTGGCATTTCTACCTGGACACGGTTTGACACATTTACAGACCCTGCTAACTGCAGATAGACCAGGATGAATTAAAGGAGTACTCCAGGTTTTTTCAGCCTAATCTTTATCTGCTGCATCTGATTGCATTTGATTACCACAAATGAGAATTTAGACATGTTCACCTGAACAGAAAAGCCATTGACTTGAAACACGCATATAGTGGAAGCCGGTGGGCAGGTGCTTTTAGTTTACGCGTGTTTTCAGTCAAGACGTTTTCTGTTTACACTGGACTATTCCTTTAATGACCTCTCTGTTCACTGAAGTTACTTTTGTAACACCCTATCATAATGTGGCATGGTTGATTTTATGACTTTTGCACACACAAAAAAAACAAAAATCAGTACATTTCCAAATCCTCCAAATTGCCTGTCAGCCGAATGGAGATCAACCTTCGCTGTCGTCACTGTAGATTTTCCTAAATGCTTCCTAGTCTTGATTTAACAGCACAAAATATGGAAAAGAAACCAGTCACACAAGCTCATGCCGGCACAGAACGGCACAGTGGAGTCATGCTAACTGTTCGGCCCAACAGAAGAAAAGAGGCGAGAGAAAAGAGGAGCTACAGATCTAGGATCAGATGCCTTCAGGGATGCAGGAAGTGGAGCTTAGCACCACTAGATTTCAGGACTGTTTAACTGCAACTGCTATATTAAAATATAGATGGAGCTTTAAAATGACTTGAGCATACCCATTAAAAATGGGTAGTCCTTTAGTAAAGGACTATGAGTTCTGTATAGAACCATTTCATGCTTAAAAGGTTCTTTGCATTGTGAAATCGTTCTTCAGATTGATGAAGAATGTGTTCTCTATAGAACCTTTTTGAAAATAGTTCTATATACCAAAAACAGTTCTTCAGTTGTTAGGATGTCAAGCTTGTAACAATAAAAGCCTTTTTGGTGCTATATAGAACCATTTTCAAAACAGGTTCATTAGAGAACCATATACATCAGTGTGAAGAACCATTTCACCATGAAATGGTTCTGTATTTGCATGTGTCATCACTGGTGTTCGTTGGAGAGTTTCATTTTCACATTATTTAAAAATGCCAGCTGCCATTTACATTGTGTCAAAATTTCATGACAAACGGTCCAAAAGAAACAGTCAAAAATGACTTAGAATGTAATCTTGTTACATTAACTTGCATTGAAAGTTAGCAACGTTTTTTCCCTAAAGTTACTTTTTGAGAGCGCTGAGAGATATGAGGTTTTGTTCCAACTGCAACGATATGTGTATAGTTGTCTCTAGTAGTCACATTATGCAAATTAAAATGTATATAGTCAAAAATATCATTTAAAAAATTTTAAACGTTAAAAAACATCTTTAGCGTCGTAGCCAGAACCTTTTCAGTGAGTTAGCGAGGTAAAACCCAGTGACTTTACTGGGGTGGCAGACTGCAAAGGAAAAAAGGAAACATTGTAAGGGAGTAAGATCTTACGGAAGTCCAGAGAGGCCATAAGGTAGTTATAATTTTCTGGATTGTTGATCTTGAGATAACAAGTTAATTATTTTATCTCAAAGTTGTTATCCTGAGATAATGTCAATTATCTTGTGATCTCAAGATAACGCAGATGTAATCTTTAAATAAGTTATCTTGTTATCTTGAGATAACAAGTTATTTTCTTGAGATAAGCTTATTATTTAGTTATTTAAAAATAACAAAGTTGTTATCTTGAGCTAACAAGTTAATTATCTTGTGAACTCAAGATAATTAACTTGTTAGCTCAAGATAACTTTATTTTTAACTTGTTAGCTCAAGTTGTTATCTTGAGCTAACAAGTTAATTACCTTGTGATCTCAAGATAACAAAGTTGCTATCTTGAGATCACATGATAATTAACTCATTATCTCAAGATAACAATCCTGAAAATTATAGTAACAGCTCAAGGCCTCTCTGTACTTCTGTAAGATCTGGCTGGGTAACAACCTGATCTACTGTAGCTTTCGCAGGAACTGGATTCTCTGTCTCAGTTGAACTGGGGTGGCCAGAAGGATGGCCATGCTTCAGGGGAGGGTAGCTCTGGACACCCCTTGGATATGGCCCTGAACACCTTCCCGCCACCTTGGATGCTTTCCTCATTTACTTCTGGTCAGTACGGCTACAAAAGCAGATCCTAGGTCAATAGCTCTGCTCAGCAGCTGTTTCAGGGAAAGAGTATTTTAAGAACACTAATATATTCATCCCCACTGCCTATATGCCACTGCATCGCTGAAGAGATTATATCTCCAAGTCGGCCTGGGAGCAGCTTGGGGTCCCTGGGAATGAGCTGGAGGAAGTTGCGGGGGACAGGGTCGGCTGGGATTCTCTGCTCTCCCAACTGCTACCGCAACTCTATCTGGACTAAGCGGTTAACGATGATGATGATGATGATGATGATGATATATTCATGTACTCGGTGCACTTATTATATTATGACCACACAGGAGGCATTTTATCTGTCTGAAATTTTGTACCACCTTTTTATCACCAAATAAAAATAAGTAACTTGAAATGTAGGATGGCTGTGCTTGTGTTACAGAACAGTATCTGTAAGATTTACTCTAAAACGGGGGGAGAATGTTAAAAAAATGCTAATCATCAGATTTTCAGTACTGTTCCAAAGTTTTGAATCACTATTTAAAAAATATTTAAAACTAGGTTGCAGACAAGTGTAAACTGATTCTAATATGTTCGTAATATGTACAACTTCACAGTTTTCAATTAATTACTAGTAAACTGGTAGGCTGTAAATATAAAGCTGTGGGTTCTATTGTAAAATGACTGGGAAAGCGGTATAGCATCAAGAACTGAGATCATTTTTCTTGCTTTTTTTAAATAAAAAAGCAGAACAGAGAGTTACATATCTCAGTCTTAAAGGTACAGTAAAAAGAACACACCAATTAATTCTAATGGATAAAGAGAGGCTGTGAAATAGTTGCATAAAAAAGAACTGTTCTTGTTACATAAATCCACATAAATGTTCCCAACCTCAGGAAAAAAATAAAATACAATAAATATGATAAGGGCTCTTTACTAAACAGATTTAAATATATTATTTATTTACTACATTCTTGTTCACAGAATTCTTTGCAAAAATTTCCAAATAAGATTTGACAAGTAGTTTATAATATATTTTTTATATAAGTAGTATAATATTAACATCCACACGTAAATTATTGTATGTAAAAAAGTTAATACAGCAAGTGATTCCAAACTTTTGAGCAGTAGTGAGTGAACCTCAGGCTATTTCTGAGAAGCAGTGACGCAGGGTGTGGCTGGTCGAGATTGATGTAGTTCTAGCTGTTGACCAACAGGTGGCAGTAAAGCTGCAGCATTTGCATTGGAATTCAGCCTAGCTGACCTTGGCACACACTGAGCATGCCCACAAACATGAACTCAAAGGAACCGTTTGGCTCGGACAGAATCTGGCACAGCATTACAGACAAGGTGTCTTCAAATGGCCAGAAGGCTCCACATCCATCTAAGATTATATACAGTTCAGAATTTCAGACCTGTTCAGATGTACAGTCGTAGCAGAAGCATGGGCTGCTCAAATGACGTTTTGTTGATTTTCTAAGCGAAAATAAGTTACATTTTAATGCACAGTTACTGTTTATATGGTGAATTACCATATTTAAGTAAACTGCATTAAAATGTGCAGTCTCTGTAGAGGATGTGTAACTTAGAAAATCAACAAAATGTCATTTAAGTGGGTGTGTTCAGACTTAGTACAAGACCGTCTCCAAACAATTACATGCCATTCATATGTGAGTAAAAGCAGAAAAAATAGGACACATTCAACAAACAGATCAGCATTTTTATTAAAAAAGTGGAGGATATGTTTTATTAAATATTCAGAGATGCCTTGCCAAGGAACCTTTTCCCTTGTGTGTAAAGTGTACAATTTGCAGCCTTTTTTACAACAGTTCAGAGAGTGCTATTTATCATGACCATGATTTACCATGATGTGCAGCAGACGACAGACTTGTCCTCCTGTCCTCTACTGTCCAGCCGTCACCACTACGCACTCAACCAAAAGCCACAATCAGGGAACAACAAACTTTATCATCAAGGCCTGAAGGACAAACCTCTAAAAAAATTCATAAGGAGATCAAGAATCAATTAATAACACAAACAAACAAAACAAAAAAAAAAGCAGTTTAGGTTCTGAATGTTCAGTGTCTCTAAAACGGCAGCCCCAGGGCCACAATGATGGGTTGTACTTGGCAAATGAAGCATCTAAAACATCTTCAGGAGTTTTGCCATCTAAAACAGCTTAACAGATCCCTGACTGTGGCTGTAACATTGAAAATAAACCATCAGAAATGCTTGTCCTCAAATACACCCAGAAAAAGCTGGAAAAAGGCAAAGATCAAGTTTGGCTGATGGTAATATAATCAGGAACGTTGTTACTTACAGATAATTATTGGCATACTGTAGAAGCTTAGAGGCTTAGTACCAGCACTTTTCTCTACTTTCATGGAACTTTGCAAAGCTCCATATGCTCTGGAGGATACACACTGCAGTCTGTAAGTATCTGGACAGTGCACATTTCTGGTTGTTTTGGCTCTGCAGTCCAGACTATGAGGCTAAAATGCAGAAAGTGAGCTTTATTTTGCATATAATTACATTTAGCAGCTCTTCCTATACATAGTATATGACCAAAATTAAACAATGTCAAGATGTAGTCCAAGGAAGCTGGCCATTATGGCAATTATCATATTTAATAATCATGTTTTGGAGAAAGCATTGAAAGACGGAATAAATCAGTATAGTGTTAGAAACAGTAGGCCTCATTCACCAAATATCGTCCCAAGTCGTTTCTTAAATGTGTTGAGAAAAGTCCTAAGAAAAAGTCTAAAGATTTATGACGTGTTCTTAAACCGCCAAACTGTTCACACATTTGTCCTCAAGTGCGTAGATTCTGTTCTTACATGAAAACAAATCCCAAATAAGAAAACACTGGTGAACATCAGAATGAAAACTGCGAATGTGTATTTTAAGAAGAAATTTCTTCTTAAGAACGGTTGGTGAATGAGGCCCAATGTTAGGAAGAAACAAGTACTGTGCAAGTCAGAGACCACCCTTCATGTCTTAAATTTCAAATCAAAACTGCCATTAAGAACAAGTTATTTAATTTTTTAGTGCCAGGAAAACAGCAGTGAATATACACCGATCTGGCATAACATTATGACCACCTGCTTGTTTCTATACTCGTCCATTTTATCAGCTCTACTTCCCATATAGGTCCACTTTGTAGTTCTACAATTACAGACTGTAGTCCATCTGTTTCTCTGCATACTTGGTTAGCCCCCTTTTACCCTGTTCTTCAGTGGTCAGGACCACCACAGAGCAGGTACTATTTGGGTGGTGGGTCATTATCAGCACTGCAGTTGTGATGGGGTGATGGTGTGTTAGTGTGTGTTGTGCTGGTACGGGTGGATCAGACACAGCAGTGCTACTGGAGTTTTTAAACACCTCAGTGTCACTGCTGGACTCAGAATAGTCCACAAACCAAAATGATCCAACCCATGGCCAACAGTGTCCTGTGTTCAGTGAAGACCAACATAAAATGTGCAGCAACAGATGAGCTACCATCTCTGACTTTACATCTACAAGGTGGACCAACATGCTAGGAATGTCTAATAGAGTGGACGGTAAGGGAACACTATGTTTAAAAACTGCCAAACATACTGAACTTAATGAGGTCTGGACTCTGGGGTGGACACCCAGAATCATATCTCCTGAAAAATGAATGTTGTACTTCATGATCGTTTTGAATGGAAATCAAATAAATCAAAGGTGGTCTCAAACTTTTGCACAGTATCATGTAAAAGACTATCATAAAAGTATCACCTTGCAGGAGGACAGTAACCTGAAAAATACTGCAAAAGCTACTATGGCCAAAGGGTGGGATGTTCTTGACTGACTGTCAACAATCTGACCCCCATGAATTTCACTTACTGAAGGCAAGCAGGCTAAAGGCCCTCAAAACAAACAGGCGCCAAAAGTGGACGTGTGACAGCCCCAGCATAATTATTGTTTCACGTAAAGTAAAATGCTGGAATACGAAACCAAAGACTGTCATCACTTCCAGTAATGTACAAACTGCACTTTACGTGTCTGTATATATCGGCACCATGTTGGTTGCAAATGTGTGCATGTGTGTCTGTATGAGGCCTGATGTCCATGTGTTCTCTCAATATAATCAGAGAATCAGTACATTTATTTTGCCATTACTTTAATTGTTTGATTACGATTCACTACTGAGCTCTACTGCTTTGCAAAGTTGCTGAAAAATATACACAGCCTTTGTTCATGGCACCGCTTGGATTAATACTCCAGGGGTTTTGGACTAGGCAGGAGCCATCAGGAGCCAAGCAGGCCAGCCCTGACTCACTGGTAAGGTTAAATGTCAGATATGCAGATATATTTTATGTGATGAATCTGGTGTCTTGCTGTCTTATATAAAACATAAATGTTAAACAAGTTTCTGCTGAATCCTCAGAGGCACAGATCTACTGTGACAGCAAGCACAAAACTGAGCTCAGATTAAACGAAATGTCCTGTTTGGGTTCTGCAGTGTGTAACTTTGAGTTGCACAGCCTACTGCACACATTTTTTTTTTTTTTTTTTGTCATGTTCCCGTGAGACACCTAAAAACAGATTACCTTTATGCGTCTCAGTGCATCCAAGAGAAACTAAGCTCCTGTTAGCCTGACAAAGTTGTTATTAGAGTTTCCTTCACTTTCTTATCCCCTGTTTGCCCCTTGCTGGTGTATTTTCTCTTCATATTTGCACAGCTGTGGATCAAAGTTATGAATACAAAGACAACACTGGATTGAACTGTGTCAAGGCTTGTTTTTAAGCAGGACTGAGGCTTTTAGCTAGTGGCAAAAATCAAGACATTGCAGCTTTGTGCTGGTAGGTTCTCTGCTGACTCTGAGGCAGGCGTACGGTACTGGTGGTCCATCGTACAATTGTGTGTATTTGAATCTTGAAATTAGAAATTAAGTGAACAAAGTGGTTACCCACACATTCAATCAATACTATGCAGCACAACATTCATGCCTGGCTCAGGTTTTAACTGAATGACTTCGAAACCAGCCAACGGCAGAGCTTCATCGTAGACCTGGGGTTGCTGATCTGGGATAATTTGCCTTACACATTCTTAATGTGATTACATGAACCTGCTCATGTTAATACATACAGACTCTGTTAATTCCTCAACAACAGAGCCACTTTATGAGGGGCCAGACGCAATCTCATAACCAGAATACACCTCTCGGGACAACTTGTTAAAGGTTTGGTGCTGAACTGCGATGAAATCCGTTGCTAAGAGGGTGCGCTCCCCTCTAAAACCTGCCGACAAATTACAGTAGTTGGTGCTCTTTTAACGTCCGGAGTACAACTGACAACACAAGCAAAACAAGCCAGCTAGCGAGATGCTAATATTAGCTAACAACTTTTTTCTCTTGCAAAAGGTAATATTTATTTTTACTGCATGTAATGTGTTCTCCGCACATGTGACACGCATATACTTTCTTTAAAGCTACACTTTGGCCCAATCCCATTTCTTCTTTTTACCCCTATCCCTTGTTTTCGAGTGTCACCCTAACTGAGTTACAAGGGGTAGTGGTTGAAATCTTGCCCTACGAAATGGGACAACCCTTAAATTAAAAAAAAAACAAAAAAACATTGCTTTATTAACAGGCTACTAGCGGCGCTCTGTAGGCGACCCGGCCTTCAGTGATGGCAGAGGAGGGAAAAGTTCAGCAACCTCACTGCTGGGCTTCAGTTACATTTAGGGCATCATACACTTTCAAAGAGGGGCTATAAGACAATTATTTATTTTTGCCCACCGCCAGTTCTTTGGTGATACAAAGCTGAAGTCAGCTATTCACCAGCTTCTTGTTCAAATTTCCCCGTTCCACCTTAAATGGTGCAGCAGTTACATTCTGGTGCTTTAGGCGTCAGAACTGCTGGACTATTTAACGTGGAACAGAAAAGTTAACTAGCTAGCTACTGAGACATTAGCATGCTATTAGCGATTTTTTATGCTTGTTATGAAGAGAAGGACCATAATATATGGAACGACATTAAGATAATTAAGATAATACAGTCGTTATTGTAATTTTTTAACAGAGAAAACACATCTGTGGGTTTCTTTGGCCGCTCGCACAACCATCTTGCCATCTTGTTCTTCTTTTTTTCTCATAACACTCTGTTTGGAGTGTGACTCTGAAAAACCTCCATTTGGAGGCCCATGTAGCCCTAACACTTCACCCTACCCCTCTATCTCAACAAAAATTGGGACACCCTACCCCTAGACGTGAACACGCAAAACAGAGGGGTTTAGTGCTAAAGGGCTAAGGGCTACGTGGCAGGGGCATGGGGTGAAATGGGATTGGGCCTATGTAATATTTAGGGATTTGGAGATCTCTCTGGTGGAACTGTTAATTGCATGCAACTTTTGTAAAAAAAAAACAAAAAACAAAAAAAACCAGAAAATTTTGTAACCCTGGTTGTGCTTCAGACCCCTTTCCCCAGGTGGATGAATCTGATGATTGCATGCGTGTTGAAAGAGTATGCAAAGAGAACCTGGTGATGGGCTTGACATCTGATGCTATTTATCTACTTTTGTCATCATATCTTCATCGGTACATTTAAGACCTAAACATCGAGCCAGACTTTCTTTCTGAGCCTGTGCGTGACGTTAATATGTAAAGACTTATGATGTGGACCGAAAAACTTCACAGCAGCTCATTCATACCATGTTTTAGTGTGATTGTTTTCCTGACCCAGTAATCCTACTTTTTCAGACTTTTCTTACATGCCATAGGCTAACGACAGGCCTGCTGTCTGTTGGACAACGTTGACAAGTGTGCCTTCGCCCCTACTCTGAGATCTTCCTTCATGAGGTGATGAATTCGTTTAGAAATTACACCCCCAGTTTGTTCACAATCTTTTAAGTCTACGTTCACACCTAGACTTCTTATGGTTGTCCCCAGATGTACTCGTGAGATCACGTCTGGCCCGCGAGACTACCATACCATAGACCAGGGGTGTCCAATCTTATCCGCAAAGGGCTGCTGTGGCTGCAGGTTTTCATTCCAAACAAGCGGGAGCACATCTGATTCCACTAGTTTAATCAATGGCTCAGCCATCAAACAAATGATCATGTGATCTCCTACTTTGTAGGAATGAAAACCTGCAGCCACATTGGCACTTTGCGGATAAGATTGGACACCCCAAGCATAGACCACCGTTAGATCCCCAACAACTGAACCACTTGACCATGTGAGTTTTCAGCTCATAAAACCACATTACAACAGCATCATTAAGGGTCTGTGAATAGCAAAGCGGTGATGTAAAGCATGTTCATTCTCTCCAAACCAGCAGTGTCTGGTCTTTGTTAACACTTGAGATGCTTCTTGCTAGACATGTCATTCCATATCCTGTGCATCTCCTCTGGTGATATCTGGTGCACAGTGACCACCCTGCGGTACCGGCAGAGGCTGTAGCTCATCTTCCAGTGGTTGAAGCCACTGTTCTGGATGGGGTGAACCCCTAGCTTGCGCAAGCACATGCCCACATACACGTCCTCGAGGTGAATGAGGGGCGTGTGGAGGGAAGTCTTATAGATCAACTCTGCCATGTCCCCGGAGAACACGTACCCAGTTCCGGAACAGAAAGGAGGGTACTTGCTCTCGGGGTACATCTCCCTGGACATGTACCACTTGCTGCGAGTGTCCCGGATGGGCCCTCCGTTTATTACATGACCCGTGAAGAAACGTTGCCTGGGCTTGGCATTTGGTCTCAGGAGGTTCAGAACGAGATTGTCCATGTTCACGAAGATGTCACTGTCGGTCTTCATGACATACTGGGCGTTGGGACAGAAGGAGGATACCCAGCGCATTCCCATCAGGGTCTTCAAGGTTAGGTTGTGGTAGGAGTCTTCGAAGTCTTCCACGATGATGTCATGGAAAATCTGACTCTCCTGCTCCACCATCTGATTGAGCACGGGCTCGGAATTGTGGCCAAGAAGAAAGAGTGTGACGATGCGAATGTCACTGTACATGCTCTCATCGCCCCACGTCTCCCGGATAGCCTGCCGTGCGTCAAACTCCTTGTGGTTGGTGCTGATGAGGATGAGGAGGAAGGGTGCGGTGCCCTCGCACTTGCTTGGCTCGTTGATGAGGAAGCGGAAGCCATGCGGGTTGAGAGTGCGCGTACGGATGTTGCTGAAGGTCAGGTTCTTCAGGAGCCTGGGTGATTGCTTGCGGACGGGGATGGACATCTGGCCCACGTAGGCGGTGGACGGCCGGGAGCCGCTGAGGTACCAGAGAGCGCTGGCCCAGCAGAGCACAGTGAGCAGGTACAGACAGGACACCTTTGAGGGCATCTCGCCACTGGCTGGTTTGCTTCCCAACCAGCCCGCTGGCCAATCACGGGCAGTTATTTAAAGAACATCGCTCCGGTCGCAGCAGTCCTTCCCCCCTTAATGTCTAATCATGCTCAGTTGTATTTACAGTTATAGTACTGATAAAATTCAGACAGAGTATTCAAAAACATTGTACCAAAGGCCCTAATAACCCTGCCAACCATTTCAACTGTACCAGCAAGACATTTAAAGTCAGGCTCGGAGACTTTAATGAAAAATCACCGTTCTTATAACCATGTCTAGTTTGCTGTGACTGTACTTTCCAGTTTTGATCACACCTTAAGTAATTCAGTGAGGGTTCCTGTCCTGTCTGCTGTGATGTGTGTGCATCTGTCAATGCTGCAGTGCGTCAGTCCCAGTGGTCATTAATAAAGTATGGAGCAGGTGAAGGCTTGACGTCGAACAGCTTAATTTCAGGTGCTTCACAGAATGGCACAGTCGGCAGCTTACTGGAAGTTCAAGCAACCTCTTGAAGCAGAAAACATTACTGCTATGATGCTGTGAGAGTGAGAGTTCAGATATCTGGCCTCACTGTTCCTCTGTCCTTCCTCCTGTCAATCCCAGAGTCTGCAGGAGGGAAAGAAGAAAGGTACACACTTTGTGTTGAATAAGGCATAAACATGAAAAGGGGAAAGTGTCTAGAGTTCAAAAGCTTGCACTAGAACCCTTCTTTGTGCAGGACGTTTTAACTCCAATTAAACAGGAAATCAATAAGGGCCTGCAGCTCAAATAGGCACCTTCTCACTGTTCATTATCCACACCAACACAAACATTCCTCTCAAACTCCCATCCCCTCAAACATCCACCTCACACCATAACACTATATTACTATTGTTTTATGTAAGATCACATTAGACATTCAGGGTGAAGACTGAATTGAACTTATATGAGGCAGATTCCATTCACTGTGCTCCTCTCATTTCTGCCTGAATTACAAGTTGAATCACCATAGGGTTCCTTCCGCACTGCGTTATTGCAGGTGCCTATGAAAGACGATCCTCTCTTTGTCTCTTTCTTTCTCTAATGCAGTGAAGTACAAGGGCACATTCTTTAACAGGGCGTGCATAGCTGTGCTGTATTTTTCCTTTTTCTTGGCTCTGTTTCTCCTTCTCTCAAAGTCTCTTTCTTTTTTAGTTCATTAAAGTTAGAAAGATATAGCTACCAGTAGAAAACACACAGGGTGGGTCTTTACATCGTGAGGTGGAGGAAAGTACAGAGTTATGAGTCTCTCTCTCTCTCACGCTTGCTGTCCAGCACTTTGCATTTGCAGTATACTGCAGCAGGAAGGTCACCCTAAGCCATTAGTAAAGGCATTGGACACACAAAGAGAAGACGGGAGAAGAGAGCAGAAGAGAGACAGCAGATACAGAGATGGGCGATATTGGCTTACACATGTGTCACAATTCAAAGTTGCCAGCAATCATGAGTTCAGCATTTTTATAATCAAACCTTTTAGTGAATTTCATTTAGATTATGCTCATTAGGAAGTCTGCTATACTGTAATCCTAACAGCCTCATCAGCCATTTGGAAGTCTACCATTTGTCTTTAATCCACATTCACTGCTGAATCATCTAGATCAGTGGTTCTCAAACTGGTACGTGAAGCACCCCGAGGTTGTACGCCAATGACCTCGGAAAATTTGAAAGAAAGGAATTAACGAATTCTTAACTGAAATTCTAACGGTGAATTGTGTAATTTACATAATCTGGTTCAGAATTTTCAAAATTTAGTTTTAATAAAATGAGTTGGTGCTTTTTGAAAATACTGTGTGAACTCGCGCTCACCATATCTCGAGCTTTCCGAGACGTTGTCAGTAGGTCTCTCGCGTTTGCCAGAAACAGTGGTTAAAAATGAACACCTCAAACAAATCAACCATTATGTCATGGCTGAAGAGAGCAGATTCCAGGAGCTACGACCCCAACCCTGGTTTAGCATGATGGTTGAGCAGGAGGACAATTCATCAGCCGCAACACTCGATGCTAATTTAGACACAGACAGCACTGCAAGTGTTAGCAGGCGTCGAAAAACAACTACAAGATGGTGCGACACAAGTTATCTAAGTTTGGGATTTACTTATAATGGGACGGAGGAAGAACCAAGACCACAAAGCGTTGTGTGCTGTGAGATTCTCAGGAACGAAAACATGAAACCAGCACATTTAAGATGGAATTTGAGCACGAAACACACACAGTTGAAGGATAAACCTGTAGAATTTTTTCAAAGGAAACTTAAAGATCTGAAGCAGCACAAATCCACAATAAGGAATACTGCCACTCCAGTTTCCAAAGCCCAAGATGCATCCTACTATGCAAGCCTGCGGACTGCAAAAGCAGGTAAGCCCCACAAAATTGGTGAAGAACTTTGTTTACCACTGGCAAAAGAGACGACACGTATTATGTGGAGAGAAAAATGCTGCTAAACAGTGATCACAGTAAATGATCACTGCATAAAAAAAAAATATATATATATATATATATATATATATATATATACATACATACATACATACATATATATATATATATATACACACATATATATGTATGTATGCTTACTGTGCACTACTGTGTATTGCTGTGCGGCACGTGTTTCTGTGATATTGCTTATAGGTGGTATTTGGAGGTTTTGGTTTGATAATGGGTGGTACTTGGTCTAAAAAGTCTGAGAACCACTGATCTAGATGCTCTGACGCTGGACCACAATGCCTTTGCTAGAGCTGTATGTCTCTTTCTAGATCACCAAGATCCTAGATTCTCATAGTCTTCAAACGCAGACTGAAGACACATCTCTTTTTACAGCACTTAAGTGAGCACTAATGTACTTATTGAAATTTATTGTACTGCACTGCAACTAATTTGTTTTTTTTCTTTACGTATCAACATGAGCTTTTGTTTCTAGCAGTATCTGAGCTCAGGAGCAGCTTTTTTCTAACCTATTTGTAACTAGCAAAGATACTTTCTCTAAGTAGACAATGAAAACACGTTTGCAAGTCGATCTGGATTACAGTGTCAGTTAAATGCTGTAAATGTAGATTCTGCTCTGCAAGTTGGACTGTGGGCAAAACTCTCCACGACCAACAATTACCAACAACATTTAAAACATCAGACATGATAACACCCATGACTGGAAAGTCAGCAACACTTTGGGCAGAAGTTTAAGTTAACTTAGGAACTCTCATGCTGGAGATGAAGCAGGCAGTGTCAAATTCTTATATTATATTTTTCTTTTTATTTAAATATTAAAACAACCCCAGAAAATCATATGGCAGTTTTATTAATTTCAAACATCTCTCACTGGTTAACCCTGGTTATCATACCTGTTTTTCTTTTTATAGATCGTCCGCAGATCTTTATGTATTCTCTATGGTGGGCAGGGTTGCCAAGTTCAGATAAAAAGCCACCCACTAGAAGCTGAAACTACATAATTTTCTCTCGTGACTACATTTTTAAACTAGCCTGACAGGTGAACCGCTGACCTGGTAACCCTGACAGTGAGTGGGCATGCTGTACCAAAAATTCCAGTGGTTATAAGCATAACCAATGAAAAGTGAACACTAGATCCTACATTCCCACCAGTTTTGTAGGTTCTGTACGCCACTACTTCATTACCGTGATTTTAAGAACATGCTCCCAGATTTACCTTATCTTTTAACTTTCAACCATAATTAGCATTTCTCTAATGATATGTGTTCACACGTATGACACTATAAGTCAACTGCTGCCCTCTCAGTTTAAGTCCCCAACTCACTCTAGGTTAAACATCACTTTGAAAATATAAATGGAAATATCTGTCGACGATATTGTATTATTATTGATAATGCTGAATAACCGTTTCAGCCCTCAGCACATCAGATGAATTGTGTAGTGTAGCTGAAAACTCCTCTCAGTGCAAGTGCCTTTAGATTAACAGACACAGAGCAGTAGTTTGAGTTCTTGACAGTTACATCTGCCAAACCTGAAATGCTCAATGCATTCAAACGCCTCCACAAGCCAGAAGAACAAAACATTAGGATCTCTCCGAATAGTAGACGCGTAGCGTGTGGGTATTTTGAACTTCACTGCACCTCTTTTATCGACTGGTACATACATTCAATCTGAATCTGCTCTCACAGAAAGCACTGACGCTACAAATGAAAGGTGTTGCAAAACAAATTCATCATGATTAAAAAAGCTCCAACAAACATTGTGTGCAGACATGTTTCAAATCACATATGGCAGCTCTAAACCGACCTGTGGGATCCTGGAATCAAGAACAGCCCATTTGTTTCTGCAAGGAAGACAGGAGGTCTGGCCTGCATTGTTAATGCAGCTGAAGAGAATGATGCAGAACTGAGCTACAGGCATTTTCAAAATCCCTCAAGCTCCCACTCGCTTTAACATGGCAGGAGTAAGTTCGACACATGCTCTCCTGTTTCTGTGTTTCCATATAGCCTTTCGAAACTCTACATAACCCTTAAAAAAGCTGCAACAGATCCCTTGTGTATGAAATTTCTCGTAGTGAGGGTGCTGGTGTGGGCAGGTTACTTGCCCTTCATATTCTGATGTATAAAATACTGGATCAGGAATCTTATGCTGAGATGCTTATGAGTTTTCTGGTCAGCATCAACTGTGTAGTTTTCGAGAGGTCACTCAGGGCACAAATGAGTTATAACATGTAATGGAAACCAATAAATCCAGTCCATATCAGTTAAGATTGATGGCACCTGTCCATGCTGATTTGACACAGTGAATATTTTTCAAAACCTGTATTACAGGAACACACTGTATGGTCACAGTCTGATCGATGGCGAGTGGATGGAAGATTTGACAGCTAGATTAAACAAGGACAGTTCAAGGAAGAAGGACAGGATGACACAGCACCAGCAGTTCATAGTGACTTGATTAAGCCCAGAACTAAACTAAAGAGGCTCAAATCCTCAGAAGCAGCAGTTACTGCTATGGAGGTTCACAGGTACTTGAGTTCCCGGTGCAGTACAATTCAGTTAAATGCAATGATTTTGCTCATAGTTGCGAGTGAGTACGCTATACTGTGCTATTACAAAGCATGAGTGCCTGAATGAGAGCGCACTGCTAAGGGCGTGATGCCGAGAATGCATGTTAAGTAGGCTAGCTCCTCTAGCTGATGTTAGCGAGATCCACAAACAATGAAAATTCTTTATTTGACAACCTGTTGGCACATCGTCCACAGAGGAGGAAATACCTTGTGTAGCCAGCAACGATTCTTCATCACCATCCAACCATCCAATGTGATACTTGTTCCCTCATTAGCTCATCTGAAGAAGCAGCCCCCGTCATTCATCCAGCACAAAAACCTAACAACTTAAAGATTAAAGATGTTTTCAGTCTCTTTTTGGCATTGTTTTTCCTTCTATGTGGTTAACCATATGACTGTTGAGGAATTCTCAATGCATATCCTTAGTTATCAGCAGCAAACAAGCATGTTGTCATATGATATTAAGGTTGGGAGATGTAGTGACTGTATCGATACACCACGATACAAACTGTGTACATATTAGTGCTGGGCGATATGACCTCAAATCAATATCACGATTAATTGAATATTTTATCTCGATTACGATTAATAAACAATTATTTTGTTTGTGTTTTTTGTTTGTTTTTTTGCCCTCATATGTCACTGACAAGGTTTGTACTGCAAATATGCTCTGCATATCTTAATGTAAATCGTCTCAACAGCCAGATCTTTTACGTCAATCCAACTCGACATTCGTCATTATTAGGTCTCAGCAGCATGAAATTAACATTTGGGGTGATATTTCTGCACAAAAATTAGAAGGGACTCCAAAACACCTCCGTGTTTGAAGAGATTTCGAAAGAAAAGACTGAACGCGGTCGTAGGAGAACGAGGCTGCAGCGTCAGAGAACAGTTAAAAGTATGAAAGCGAAGTTTAAAGAATAAAAGGACACAAACCAAAGAAGTGACCGCGCACTTTTTACGGCTCAAACACATTCTGGGTAATGAGCCCAGCTGTCAGTCAGTGAAGCTTCATGATGGCTCCTGTGATGCTGGCGAAGATGAAGCTGATCCTCACGGAGCGACTGGCGTTCGTTCATAGTCATGATTGTTTACCTCTGGATGAGCTGCGTGAAGCAACGTGACACGCTGTTCTTTTGCGCACGCGGGTCGGTTTAGGAGCTGATCTGTTCAGACTGATGTCGCATACAGATCACATTTAAAAGAATAAAAAAAAAAATAGACATAACCAACATGGGCAAGATTACGTCAGTTAGAGGTTCTGAATGTCGGCTTCAATTACTTTTCGATTAATCGCCCAGCGCTACCGTACATTACTTTTCAGTTTATGCAGTGTGTTCATTGATGGGTGTAGTTCTGCAGTCTTTTTGCAGGAAGAGCATTTTTGCCATGCTTTTGTCCTTGCAGGGCTCCCGACTAACACCAAGCACATGAGACGACGTTTAAACCGTTTTTGGACGCTTCAGGAACAATTAACTTGCATGGACAACTTAACACTATCTGTCTGTTAGACACAAAGTCATCAATAGCCATTCATGCCCATGTCATTTTTTCCATGAAATTTCCACTGCTATCATTATGCTGATTTCCATTAGCCTGTCAATAGGAATTCATATATAATATGAGCATCAAGCTAACAATTACACTTCTTTTGTGCAAATAAGGACAAAGGAGTAAACTTTGTCATACGGAGGGGAAGCATCTTTGTGTCAGCATTTCACTGCTACTGATTAACCAACTTTAGAATTGATGCTGTTCCCAGCTGCTTTCAGTGGAACAGTTTTCATTACCCCTCAAAAGCTGTCGTCATTTCAGAGTGCAAGTGCTTGGCAGGCAATAGATTTTCATTCACTGGAGCCAGTGACTGGGGAAAATGCTTAAAAGCTTGGTCCTATAGAATCTAACATTGGCTTTACACAGTGAAACTTACATCAACTTATTACATGCAAATAACTACTGAGCAACTTGGCAGTTATACTTTTAAAACAAAGTTGTGTGCAACACATTTGATTACGCCAAGTTAGCAGCTCAAAGCAAACTTTTTAGTCCAGGCACCTTTAAGACCCCCTCCACCCCTCCAGCCCGGGTTTCAGAACACCCAGTTCCATTACTAGCTGAGAAGCTAAGAAATAAACTCAGAAGCATTCTGTTTTCTGCAGACGTCTTCTCCTCCTTTCTCTGCCTTCATTTCTATGCTTGCACTCTTTCTCTGAAAGCAGTGAGGGTCTGAGTGCAGGTCAGGCCACTATTACACATCCACTGCTCCATGCTGTGAGGACGTAGAGCGAAGAGCGCATTTAAAATTCATGTGGCAAAACTTTCCTTCCATCGTAACCCGGTCTTTTTCCTAGAGTACGACTCTAAGACGGGCCTCAGCTTCACCCTCTGTGGTGGAGGCGGCAGCTTCAAATCCGCAGTAATAGGCATTGATTGAGCAGGGTGACCTTTCTGTGAGCGCCCCACACACACCCACTTACAGAGAGAGAGGGCAAGCAATCCACCTCCTCACAAAACACGCTTAACATCAACATCACACCAGCCACATCCTCACAGCAGGCCTTTTCTCAGCTCGAACAGCAGCCACAGCTTCTTCAGCGTGTTACAGCCAGGCTTTTTAGACAGACAATTTAACGCCTCATCCAGGAACCAACCTGAACCTGAACTGAAATTTTCTGATCAATACTGTGATTGTGATTTTAAATTGTGATTATTTTCTATCTTTTTTGTGATTATGGCCATTTTCTTGCTTGAGGCTGGACGGAGGCAGGTGTGCCAGATTGCCAGTTAGCTGTGGTTGTGTTGTCACACATACAGCACGTTGGTGTTGGGTTGCTTCTGCGTGGTGTATCTCATCTACATGCAGCTCACAAGTTCTCCGTTTTTAGGTTAAAGTCACCTGTTTATAACTTAAAGCTCATTCATGAAGGACCAGCAAAAACAGCCCTTACTCTAAATGTATTTGATCAGCCAAGTCATGGGGAAATGGGGAACAAAATTAACCCAATTGGAAAGAAAATATTTAGGGTTCCCTAAGGCTTTAAACAGTAATTACACACTAAACTTGAGAAGGGTTACTAAACACTGACCTGGGCTGTGAGACCTACACTCTCAGCTTTGGATATGATTTGGTTGGGAGGCTAAGTAGCTACCGAACCTTGTGTTTTAATTACATGGAGGGCTCAGTAGGTAAAGTTTTAAGAAACCCTCAAATACTATGTGATCATGAAATAAAACACAAAGTCTGTGGCGTGGTTGAGCGTTGGCTGGAAGACGGAGGCTGAATCTCAAATGGTTCTCTACTCCCTATAGAGTGCACTACGTAAGTCATGAAACTGTGGCATCTACACTGAAACAGTGCACTAAATGTTAGACACAGAGTTGTGCAGTTTGGGTGAAAATAAATTGCTTTCTATTAGAAATATAATGCACTGTTTGGTTGTAGACTGTGATTTCATGACCTACAAAGTGTGCTAAGTAGGGAGTAGGTAGCCACCTGAGATTTACACTGAGAGTCGGGCTGTGTGAACGAGCGGCTAATCAGTAATAATTTTCAACTGTGCATGCTTAACGGCAGCCTGCAGTACCAAAACATACATAGTACTGAAATAACCAACAATGTTACCATGAATACAAATAGTTTTTTTTGATAAATGGGTTTCTTTCATCTAATAATAGTAATATAGTAGAAGTTGAATCCAACATTTACTGCTGTTCTAATCAGAGCTAAAAGTGCAGGTCTGAGAGTGTGAGGTCTAAAGGCTCTGCAGTTGGATATTACTGCTATATTTCATTGTTTTTCATTGAAAAGATGAAATACATTGCTTGATCAATTATATCAGTCTTGTTTAATATTTAACCTTTCTCTTTAAACTGTCAAAGCTGCACTGCCCACATTATAGTGGTCAGTTTAGTGTCTGCAGCACCCCCTCTGGATCAACGTTACCAGCCGCTGATGACGACGCACTCC
>JAILXH010171557.1:1256-11821 GCA_023558415.1 Piaractus mesopotamicus
CAGAACTTTCAACAAAGCATAAAGAGGAAATGTGTCGACTGCTTGTCCTAACAGAATAGAAATATATAAATAAGTATATATGCATCTTTAATGTTGGGAGGCATGAATGCTTGTGTGCCAAATGTTTGCAGTTGATCTGTCAACAGAAACCAGAACCTGTGTGAAGGAACTGCTTCAGTTAACCTCTTTTGCTCCAGGGTATATTTTGGTTTGTCCATCTGAATGTACATGACCACATCTTAAGGCAAATTATTCAGTAACTGCATGAAATAATTGCAAATTTTTATTTCATTTATTTATTTTTGTAAAAGCTCTCCTCAAATTACCAGAACATGTGTTTTATGATCACACATATCGCTATATGCTTACAATTTACTGCTGAAAGCCAAAATCTTTGATGCTCTTTGTATTATTTTATAAAAATAATTTTCACAGAGCAGATCACTGAAGAGACGCCATCTGTTTATAGTTTATAGCCCAGATTTTTCAAAAAATGGGTCAACTTTCAGTAGACAAAAAAAAATGTGAGTGCAGCTTCTTCTATTATAAGGGTTTAAAATTACATCTCCCATCTATTTGACTGGAAAGAAGACAGTTACAGCCTCATATGACACCCACCTTTTGAATGTAGCTTATGAAATACGAAAGTTATGAAGAACATGACGAAGTGCATTTTGGAACCACCGGTTTTAACAGAAGTAGGTGAAGGTAGTAGTGGAAGGAGTCTTGTCCAAGGACTCTTATATGTATTACCCAGTGTTACCCACTACACTATCCCATCCACTATAAGCTTGACACTACTGATATTCCTCAATGGCAGCTGAGGTGGGATTCAATCCCCACACTTTCAGTTTGGAAGAGCAATGTTTTCAAGTGAGCCACAAATGGCCCATATGTGCAGTTCCATTGCAGTTCTTGACCAGCCTGCATGATTAATTCAGAATCTATGTCCTAAATGAAAAGCATCTAGTTTACTATAAGGCAGCGATCACAAGGACCTTTTGATATCCATAAAAAACAAAACGCAAAACAAACATATTTATGGATGGAAATCGATGCGAGAAACTAATTTTGCCTTGAGAGGTTCTGTAATTTGTAATGATTACTGGCAGGGGTGGATTTAATGATTCCAGGGCTCTAAACAAAAGACAGGAGGCCCCTGGATGCACATTTGTAAATTAGTTGAGGCTCTGGGCCACCAAGTGACACAAACATCTACTCTCCAAAAATGTCTTAAACTAATAAAATAATATGAATTCTAGTCAATATATTTATTACTCCTCATATTGAGATGATTATAAGAATATTATGAGCTTGATGAACTATTTCCAATCATTTTTATACATGTTTTAAGCAATTTTATTACATAAAATTATCTCACTATATCGCACTGTGCACAGGAGTAGGGAATGGCCTTCACCAAACTGTTGCCACAAAGTTGGAAGCATATCATTGTCTAAAATGTCTTTGTATGATGTAGCATTAAAATTACTCTTCAATGGAACTAAGAAGCCTCAGATGATTATCCCTCCTCCACCAAATTTTACTGTTGGCACTAAGCATTCCTATAGGTAGTGATCTCCTGGCAGCCGCCAAACCCAGATTCGTCCATCACAGCTGAAATTAGCACCTCTTTTATTAAACCTGCCCTTTAATTCTTTAAAATAAAAATATATTTAAAAAATTGATTAAAGAAAGGAAGTTTCAAATATCAGTACTTAATGTTAAACTTCCTACAAAGGAAATCTGTGATTGTGCTGTCACTCAGCCCAGAGCAGTGGGGGTTAAATGCCTTGCCCAAGGGCACAGCTAAAATCGGTCGTATGGATCCCGCGTGTGGAGTATTTATGTGTATTTATCAGCGTGACAAGCTGCCACTGACAGGTGTGTGTTTGTGCAGTGTGTTTGCTGTAGCTGTTGAGGGCGGTCAGCGTGCGGAACCGCAGCACTTATATAACAGTCTGCATTCCTTTCCGTCCAAAACAGACTGCCAGCCACCATGGAGACACACGCACGCCTAGGCCAACATATTAGAAATGACAGTGTTTTTACCAAACACACACACTGAGAAATGTATCCACTGTGTTTGACGGAACACACACACACACAGCTCTGAGAGTAAAATGCTGATATTGTTCTGTGACGGTAACATTGTGGGTTTGTTCACGCCATCAGCACACAGGATTCTCATTAATCCACTCAGAGGGACAGTGGAGTTAGCTTATCATGGTCAAGAACTGCTGGGTCTGTTGAATGCGAGACGACAGTGTGTGTGTTTCTGCCAGAGCCAGGGTTTGGGCCAAAAGATACAAGTGTGTTTCATGCAAATCAGGCTAAATCAGTCTTATCTCTTCCTGCCTGTTATCTAACTTTGCCAAGCCGTCACACTGCTTTTATTCAATATTGCTTAAAAAAAAACAAAACAAAACATGAAAACAGTTCATTTGCAAAAAAAGATAAACATCATCCTTTAAAAAACGAGCTGACTGTGGTGAGTTTTTCTAACACACGACACGCTCTGAAGCCCAAATACGGTTTGTCACAAAAGCTGTTACTGTTCACTGTCAACGCGTTGCAAGTTTATGTTTTACCGCAAAAACAGTCAAATGCCAGCGCTGTTTTCCAGCAGAACCTTCAGCGAATCAGCACACAGCATTCAGGTCAGGTGACGCAACACTGCCGCAACCTGTTTTAGGCAGAATCTCAAATGGCTCCCTTCTCCATACAAAGTGCAGCACAAATGTCTTAATAATAATGGCTACTGCATCTGAACAGAGCACAGTGTGTCTAACAGAGAACCACTATGGATTCAGCCATGCGTGCACAACTCATACTGGACATAAAGGGCAATATTTGTGTGTAAAAGCCAAAATTTAATAACTAACACAGTGCACTATTGTGGCGTGCGCCCGTCCACCGGGCCCCGATGGCGGCCGCCAGAGCCGGCAGGAAGGTGGGACGTGAACACAGAGTGGTGGCGAACACCCATCCACCACCCAAATAGTATCTGCTCTTTGAGGGTCCATGGGGTTCCTGACCACTGAAGAACAGGGTAAAAGGGGGCTAACAAAGTATGCAGAGAAACAGATGGACTACAGTCTGTAATTGGAACTACAAAGTGCACCTATATAGTAAGTGGAGCTGATAAAACGGACAATGAGCGTAGAAACAAGGAAGTGGTCATAATGTTATGCCTGATCGGTGTATATGTACATTACACCTCAAGTATGACTTTACATTGTGAGAATGTATTCGTGATGGAGTGAAAAAATACTGCATGCAATTCACAACACACAACTAGTTCCATGTAATTTTCACTTTAACACCTCCATTTTCAAAACCAACCAGTTAAAGCTGTGTCCTCACAACAAAAGCTATTCCTTTTTCTTTTTTTGCCGTTTACTACTTTGTTTTATTTATTTATTTAGCCCCTGTTTACAGTTGCAGAGGGGTTACAACCTGCACTGTAATTTTATGCCTTACTCCACTTGCACTACGACCATGAAAATGTCATTTTTAATTACCTGAATCTTATTTTTCTCCAAACTGTTGCTTTAAGCCTATGTTAGAGCGTACATGCGGGTGGATTAAAGTGTGGATGATTACAGTCGGGATTATTTGGGTCATGACAGTGGAGTCTTTACTATCTAGCAGATGTGAAACTGGCCTAGGCACTTATTTCTCATTACACCCCTCGGATAGAGCACAGCGAGATGCTGATACAAATCTTGCGAGAGGAATGTTGGGCTGCCTTTTAGGTGGTCAACTGCATTCCTGGCCATGGAAAGATATGCAGCCATGAAAACAACAACAAGATCAAGCACGGGGTCTTGTGTTGCTGCATCGTTCAGGCTTTAGGAGAAAGCCACAGGGCTTTAAGGTCAAGAGTAAATATAAAGTTCAGGTCAGTTTTTTTCCAGAAGCAGGTGCGTCTGGACCGTAGTACCTGACAGCTGATACTTTTTTATTATTCTTTCAGTATTTGTGATTATGTTACGCTGGTCTCATGAAACAGGATTACCTGCTTAGCCTAACTTTAAGCTGAGTTGATCTAGTTAGTTCGATTGATCTGGATTTTCTGTCATGATGTTGGATCATTTTTTACCAGTCTACATCACAACGACAACTAACCCGCTCCAGGGCCAGCTAAGTTAAGGATTTCAAGTCATACATAGCTCTTGGACCAATCAGGGAGAGCTTCTGACTGACCAGGGACATCTTTCTGATGGAGGATAGCTCCCTGGTCCTTCATTTGGGTCACTATTTTTGTCTTTGTGATATTTGTGGCCTCAATCTTATGAAAAATATTGCTTTTCAGTGGAGAAAACAAATGTTACGCAGATATAAAGAATATGAAGCAAGTATTACACCAATGAACATGTGGTGGCAAAACTGCTCTTTACCAATTATAAATGCTTCACTTTCTTCAGTGCCTTGCAAAAGTATTCAAACCCCTCACAAAGTCATCAGCTTCGTCTAGATTACAAATGACACTTGCTACAGAGGCTGTTGTGGAAAGAGACAGATGAGGATCAAAACTATGAAATGTACTTTACAGCATTAGAGAAGCGCTTTACTGACAAAGAAAACTCGCATTTCTCCACTACAACACTACTCGATTTAAAGTAACTAATGTTAGCATAGCTAGCTATTAATTTAAAATCAATCAGCTAGATTTTAATGATTTAACTATTAAGGTGCATTGCATTTACTTACACTAAGGCCCAATCCCCAACTCACCCCTTGCCCCTACCACCTAAACCTTACCCCTCCGTATTGTGTGTTCTCGTCTAGGGGTAGGGTGTCCTGAATTTTTGTTGAGACAGAGGGGTAGGGTGAAGCGTTAGGGCTACATGGCCCTCCAAACAGAGGTTTTTCAGAGGCAATAAGAAAAAAAGAAAACCAGCAAGATGGCTGAGCAAGCGACCAACGACATCCACAAATCTAAGCATTTTCTCTGTTAAAAAATATATTATGGTCATTTTCTTCGTACCAAGCATAAAAAATCGCTAGTAGTACACTGTCTTGGTAGCTAGCTAGCTAAATTCCCCTTTCCACCTTAAATGGTGCAGCAGTTACATTCTGGTGCCTCAGGCGTTCAATTTAAGGTAGAATGGGAATATTCAAACAAGAAACTGGCAAAAAGCTGACTTCAGCTTCGTATCACTGAAGAATTAGGGGTGGGGTTAATAAATAAGGGTGGCGCTAATAAATATTTGCCCCCTCTTTGAAGGCATATGATGCCCTAAATGTAAGTAAAGCCCAGCAGTGAGGAGCTGAACTTTACCCTCCTCTGCTATCACTGCAGACTGGCAGGGTCGCCTACAGAGCACCGCTAGTAGCCTGTTAATGAAGTAATCTTCTTTTTTATTTGAGGGTCCCATTTCATAGGGAAGATTTTAACCACTGTCCCATGTAACTCAGTTCCAAGGAGCAAGGTGACATTCAAAAACAGTTGGTAGGGGTAAAAATAAGAAATGGCACAGAGCCCATCAACTACTTAACTCTAAAAAGGTTACTCATGATTTCAATGCATCCCCAATATCTCTTTTTCTTCTTATTATTATTATTGCTACTATTATTATTTTATTACTACTATCTTTGAAATAAGGAAGAAGCAGAAAGTGCAACCCAGGCCTGGCACTGTATCTTTAGCCAAGAGTCTCCTACAGTTAATATACAATATTTATGTAAGAAATTAAAATACATTTGCTCATATTTTACTACTCCATTATTCACTCGCAGACGCTCGCAGATTTATTTTGCATGTGAAAACGAAAGGGTGGACAGGACACACACCCACTGACCCTTAAAAATACAGACCAGATTAGATTCAACCCCTTTTCTAAAGCTGGAATCTCACTTGAACGTGACATTCTTGTATAAAGCGGCGGTTACATAAAGTCGTTTTCGGAGTCTGTGTGAGGAGCATGAGGAAATGAGATGTGATTATGTTTGGAGAAAGATCTGCAGTCCTCACAAGCTCCAATCAGCATTCAACAGACAACAAACCTTGAAATCTCTCTCTCTGAGGGCCGCGTCTCTGATAAGACTGCACAGACAGCTGGAAGCTGCATTTGTTAGGTCTTCTGCTCAACTCAGCAAGAGAAAATACCACAGGAAACATCAGCTATTACAAGAAAACCTCAATTTCTGACCTTTTCATTTTTATTTCTTACCTCCATTGACTTCCTATGTAACGGTTTCCACTTATTTTGCAGGTAAAATAACAAGCTACACACATTTTATGGTGCTTTGAGCAAAATAGTGGAGGAGCGATTAGTAGTCCTCTCTGAAAGCTTCTTTTTACTTCTTTTTCTTCTTGTTTTCTTGCAGCTGAGGCACTTTGAATGTCACACCCCCATTTGACTTTGAGAAATTTGAAACTGAATGCAGATTTGAACAGGGGTCTGTCTCACGAAGCATGGTTTCCTGCTTAGTCAGCTAAGGATTTTCTGCCTCATCATCATCATCATCATTTTTTATCAAAGCACATTGCCATGGCAACTCATACCACAGGCCTAATCTGCTCTGGGGAAGGTTAAGTTCAGGATTATGGATCGCAAACAGCTCTTGGACCAATAACCTACTGGTAGAGTAGTGTAGAGTGTATCCTCTGGTCAATTTCAGGTCACAGTCATTAGGTCACTGCTACAAGTCATCAGTTATTACACTGTTTTATAGTACACGTGCAACTAACACACTAAAGGAAGAATATCGCAGAAAAAGTGCACTACCACTTTGTGACTTCCGGGCCAAACAGCCAATCACGTGAAAAGCATCGTGTTTTTTCCTCCATGTTTTACTCGATTGGCTGTTCATTGTAAACATGACATTCTCATACGCACGCACACAATGTTTGAGCATCTAAACCTGTTAACTGCGGTTAAGATTTGTGAAGCTCAAATTAGGGCTAAGTTCAGACTGAAAAAGTGGCCCAAATCTGAGACACTTATTTGTTGGTCACAACGGCCCAATTTCGAAGTTGCACAGCCAAATCTGATCACAAAATTAGAGCATGCAAATTTCAGTTTGGCTATTTCTCAAATTCACCTTTAGCATCTATTTAACGTTGTGCTAATTCCACATGAGGGCCAATCAAAATCAACATGTAAAAGAGGTCACACATATTACAACTCATGCCAAGTGAATCTCCGGCTGCCAAAATGGACATGATGAAAGAAACGAAAACAAAGAAAAAATTAAATTCTCAGAAACAGAGCTACGAATTTTAAGGGAAGAAGTGCTGCACAAAAAATCATGTACATATGCCTGTACATAAAAATAATTATTAAATTTAAAAACTTTTATTATAATTTAGCATGTAAGATTTTGTTTCTTACTGGTAAGCCTTTGTAATTGCAGTAACAATTTTTACTAACGTGAATTAAAGTTTAACGTGATAATTTTTTTCACAAAATTAAAATTTTAATTGACCGGAATTGTACTGTGGCATGCGCCCGTCCCCCGGGCCCCGATGATGACTGCGAGAGCGGGCAGGAAGGCGGGGCCCGAACCCCGAGCGAGGACGAACAACCGCGAGTGAGTGGGAGATGGCGCCTGAGTCCTGAGCTCCACCTCCTGGGCACCGCCTCCGTCACCGGCCCCGCTCTCCGGCTCGGCACCGGGATTGAACGTGAGGCAATTAAAGTGGCCTCGCTGCGAGACTGGAGGCGGTGCTCAGGAAGCGGGGCTCGGGACTCGTGCACCGTTCCCCAAGTCTAAAAAAGAACAGATTTGGACATTTTTTCCCTGCAGTGTGTGCAGCCATAGTCACGAACTTAGTGCTTTGTGAGACAGATCCCTTTAAAAAAACAACAACAACAACAACAACAACAACAAAACATGCAAACCAAAAAACAACATTCGATATCTCCAAATATAAACACTATAACAGATCATATAACTGATCTGGACTGTGCTGGACTCACCGCGATCTCCCGGCAGGCCGACATAGAAATCCCAGTGCCTTCAATCTGCTTTAGAGCGTATTCTTTCTCATCCTTCCTGCAGACACAGAGTAAACAAACTGCATTACCAACCCAGACAACACATGCTTAACATCAGGTACAAATTCTTAGGTGTAGAGCTCAGGGCAAAATTCCTTTAGCGGCATCATAAATATTAATAAATACAAACCTGAGCAAACAAATGAAGGTATAAAGAAAACCTTCTGATTTGTCATTGTGTTCCTTTTGTTTTTCTGCTGTTCTGTTCATTATTTGCACCAAAAATATAAAACAAACTAAACTAAAAAATTCAACTAAATCTAAATCTAAACTTGCCTAATAAGTATTCAACCTTAATATTTACCTTAAATATTCACAAGGATTATGTTATGATCTAGGTTAAATATATGCAAAATCATTTATAGTTTGATTTTTTTATTTCTTTTAAAGTGAAGTTTTAGAGATTTGTATTTAGGTATGTGATGTTTAATTTTTCAATTAAAAAAAAAAATATTCAAAAAATGCTGTCCTACATTTTCAAGTCACTACCGAAACACAAAGAGCTTTAGTCTGTAGGCGGAGGTTTATTTTAGCCACACCCCTGCATTTTAGAGCAGGAAGTGAGACTGCATCCCTGTCCCTCATGGCCACATGGTGAGCAGTTAGATCCCATTGTTTTGAAGTAAATGTGTCCCAAAGTCTGAAAATCAGTGTGGAACATTACGAATTGTCACTACTGAAACATAATTTTTTTTCCAATTAAGTCACCTTTTTGAAAAATAATGAAAAATATTCAGATTTTATGTGTGTATAACTGTTCAAAGCTGTGTTTGCTGGTCATGTACTGGCTTAAAATGAGCTAAAAATTGTCACTCCCGAAACAGTCACTACTGAAACATTTGGTAGAGTTTCAGAAGTGTTATGATGGTTTTGTTAGTGTCAAAATGAAATGTGCAATTACTTGTTTTAATAAAATACACAAAATTAAGTTATAAGGTCACTCAAAGCAAAAGGATTTTAGTCTAAAGTCCGAGTCAGTTAAAAGTCTGAAATGTGTTTTCAACTCTGACTTTGCAGCAGTTCGACAGAATGAGCCATATAGCCTAACAGTCCACAATAATAATAAACAATGGTGTTTTATTCTGGGACTTGAGTATTATTTTGTTGTAGTAGTTATGAGTGTGCTGAAGGTGGTCTAATGGTGTATTTCAAAGGCAAATCCCCCAATCCCACTTTGCACTACTGATCATGACAACACAGCATTCCCATACACCTTTACTTTCATAACAGTAACAAATAAGGCCTTTACAGTGGATTACAGTGGTGATGTCACACATACTGACTGTTCAAGCTTAAGGGTCACCTTTCTGAATGTTTTAATAAATCTGCATATTCTCTTAGGGTTGCAATAACCATCTGCTTTAGGCCTATTATTCACAGACCCATCCTAGGACTTACACTACCGTTCAAAAGTTTTTCTAATAATATACAACAAATTTGTTGAAGATACGCGAGCAAAAGTATTCAATGAAATGTTAAGAATGAAGTCATAATGAATTCAACATGCAAAATGCCCCATGTTTGAAAAGTAGTGGGCAAATCAGGCAAATGACCTACTACTGTAAAAAGACACAGTCATTAGTAAAACATGCTTTGTTGGTTTTGAGTTATGTTCTCTACAGTTAACAAAGTTAATTATGGCCATTTTAATGTACTATTTTTATGTCTTTGCTGGGTTTAACACACACAAACAAACAACATAACATTTTAAATGGGTCATATCTCTTGCACAAGACATATTTTATATATGTTTGTATGTTAAATTCAGCAGGTAAGCAGCAATTGTGCATTAAAATGTGCAAAACTGTGCTCTCTACAGAGGACATGTTAACTTATTGTCACTTATAAAAAAAAAAAAATCAAAAAAAAATAAATAAATCAACAAAACGTCATTTGACCAGGGGCGCCCAAACTTTTGCATATGACAAAAGGTCATGTGTAATGGTCAGTGCAGGTAAACCTGCCTGAAACAGAACCACCATGACCACAACCTTGCTAAAAAAAACAGAAAGTGTGAACTGTAATTATGGTATATTTTTTATAATTTAATAACTTCCCAATAAACTTTTATTGACTAAAACATGTTAACATGCCTTCTGGTGTCTAGTTGATAGTATTTCAGTATATGTTTCTACACTGTATATTAGCAATTACTGGTTGAAATAACAGTAACTATTAATGATATGAACTATTAATAAATCAAAGAGTCCAAAACTTCAAACAATGATGTATTATTCAATAAGTACTTTTACAATGATGTGAGGAATTTAAGTGTAACCTCAGACATAAACTCTTACATCTTGTCACTATTCTTTACAAAGACTTTAAAATTCCTCCAAAAGTCCTATTTTGGTAATCAAGTCAAAGCCCTCCCATTAGATCCCCTTGTTGTGATGTCAGAACTCAAATGTTTCTGGCGTAGAAACCACTTTTGGGCCAAAGGCGCACATAGCTGCTTTATGCTAACAAAACATCTGCAAGTACACTATTTTATGCTACTTAAAGAGAGCATATTTTACATTTTCCATGTATTATTCTTTTTTTACATGACTACTC
>JAILXH010171576.1:17812-28376 GCA_023558415.1 Piaractus mesopotamicus
CACATTCAACAATGATTTCACCATCAGAACACAGACTAATGCCGTGACAACTGAACTTGAGGCTTACTCTATAAGTATAGAGTGAGTATAGAGTAACCTCTCTATAGAAAGTATATACACAAGGCTGGAAGGGTCATAAAAATGAAAAGCTTTTGTTCCAAAGCACATCATAGACCACTGTTTTCCCCTTTTTTATATGTTGTTGAGAGAGGGCTTTACACATACAAGGAAAATCAATGCTACTTTACGATCAATACCAACTTTATTGAAGAAATAAAAATTTGTTTTCTATTATATGTCAGTTGTTATGCTTTACACATGCTTGTTATATCCAACACTGTTACATCATTTTGGAATAAAACTGTTAAGTTACATGTAGTAAATCATTTTAACAATCAACATTAGAATATGTTTCCCCAGCCATCCTAGAAAGACCACCTCTAAAGGAGGCTATACCATTTGTCAGGCTTGGCTTCCTCATTATATTCATTTATTGATATTATCTTGAGTGTAAATTGAGTTGCATCTTGCTAGCCAGTCGAGGGTTGCTAGACACATCTACTTTGGCTGCAACCAAAGTTGTACCAAAACTACATTTGTGTTCTTTGCTACTTTTAATAAAAATACATTGGGATCTTTATTTCATAATTGCTGTCTAAGCCAGCTAGAACTAGCTAGCTACAGTTTTACAAGATGAAATTAAAACTATGATACAAATTATAGCTACTTCACTAGTTTGGTAACTAACACATTGTGTAAGCAGTAGCAGCTGCCTACCTAAAGAACCTATTGCCAGATGTCAGTTCACCAAAACACAGGCCTGACCTGACAATCACTGAATGCCACTGAAAATGTCCTGTTCTGATTTGAGCTGAATTCACAATGCTGTCCAGTGGCAGTAAAATAAGATGGGCTGTAGATGGAAGACTGTTATTCTCATGGGTTCTGGGAAAAAAGGACCGACCAGCTGTCGCGGAAGCCATCTTTCTCTCCTCAGTGCTACATGTGAGCAATTATGGTGAGAAACTGCCCTCTCCTCAAGACTTTGGCTGGCTGTTGTGAAACCAAATCTAAACCTGCTTTGTATCTAAGAGGTTTGCATTTATCTAGAACAATACACCACCAAAGCCAACATAATTTGAAACCAGATTTGTGTCAGGATCAGCACTCTCCACATACGTGACCCAGCCGCTGCTGGTTTTAATCCCAGCAACAATTCCACACCAGGCCCTAGGCACATCACATTCACATAACAGCCATGCATGCATAAAGTAATCCTGACTTCATCCAGACAAGACCACACTGCGAGAGCAATGGGCCTTACACCAGCAGCCCTGTTAAGCTCCAATCCTGTCCCGCTCGACCCAGGTCATTCCTGCAGTAATTACTGGAGGGCAATGAAGTCTGCGTTGACGTCCTGTCATTCCAACTGGTTGCAAAATTCTCTTTCCAGTCAAGTCAAGGGTTTAACTGTTACCTAAATGTTCTCAGACGTTATGTAACAAGAAGAAAAAATGGGCCCAGAACACTGGAACTGCCAAACTGAGTAGGTGTCAAATAGTGTGACATATATGAAGGTTGTACATTTGTGTTGTTCTTTCTAGGCTTATCATAGAAACGACTGGCTCATGTGTTTTCTTACATTGTGTGGACTCATTTACCTCTTCACAGAAATGCAAGACATTTATTTGCCTCAGGTTAGTGCTGGTTTCTTATATGACATTTTTTTCAGGAAAGTGCAGCAATAACTTATTGGGTGTTATGTTACATTTCGCAATTGCAGCGGCAAAGCAGCTTCATATCAAAACTTGTTACCTTGCTTTTGAAACTACTCATTAAGTTTGTCTTTGCATGGCCTTGAGGGAATACACACTGTATTGTTTTCAGTTGCCCTTCTCTGCAATTGTCTTTTCTCTCAGACAAAACAAAGCTTCTAAATTGCTGGTGTAGACACAGTCACAGTGGAGACGGCAGCCACGTAGTCTTTCAAAATGAACATTCAGCATCACAATACAGGCGCAGTACAGGCCCATTCATTTGCAAAATAACAAACCTGTGGAACTCACGAAGACTACCTTGGTCTTTTTGAAGTGCTCATATGTTAATGCATCTTGAGTTATTTACAATGTTTGTTTTTATGTATATTTAATAGATTTTACTTTATCAATCATTTTACACATTTCAATCATGCATACCAATGGAAAAGTCCAAGTTGTCAGTTTTAGCTCAAAGAACTGAATTTATTTGCCATGATAATCATGAAAAAGCAGTCAGACATTTGCTCACATGTACCATAAGGAGTGATCATACAGGATCAGGGGCAGAGAGACAATTACATACCATTGTAAAAATGTACAAATCCACAGATTTACCCTGATAAAGTTATGGCACTGAAGCATATAGTGTACACAAATACAGAGGCCATGCCATTTGATCTGTTTTGATCACTTTTTGCCATACATTTTATAGCTAGTTTCCAACTGTCTTCAGTCATTTGATAGGAAAATGGCTTCTGAATAATGAGAAGCAAATACGCCCCACCTCACTGGCTATCCAGCTCTACTGCATTTAGTTCAAAGTATAAAACGGAAATGCAACCACATGTTGTTAACATGTTACCACAGCATAGACCCCATTTATATCTGATCGTTCATGTATCTTGAGTACCAAAATTATATCTGGATAGAAATTACTCACTTAAAAAAGCAGGTGTAAATGCATCTAAAACTACTTTAGGTAGTGCTTTTAAATGCATTTTAGTCAGATACTGTCACAGTGCCTCCCCCTCTTGTTCTGCTTATGGGGAAAAGACCTCCTTCTTCAGTTCAGCTCTTAACATGGGTTTACCTTGTTGTCATTATTGTTGTTTTCACTTTGTTGTTATTCACTGCTTAGCTACAATGTTATGCTTCAATGATACAAGTCACAAGAATTGACCAGGTGGAAATAGGGTCATAGTGAGTAATCAAACGCAAGGCCCACTGCAACACTCTGATAAGTTAAAGTCATTATGTAAAACACCAAGAGCTCTACATTACATGAAAATAAAACTGAGGTGAGGGAACCACCACACACTGTCACTTTCACTCCCTGTGCAGATCTCTGTTAGCAAAACACAAACTGATTCATGTTGCAAAGACGATCGAATTTCATTAACTCCAGAAAAGATTTAGTATGTTGTGAAATGATTTAAGCCTTTACTCAACGCTAACGACTACAACGATGCTAATCCAATGAGGCGTCTGAAATGAGAGCTGTCCGTTACAATATACTTTTGTTTTTTTGCCACACGAGAAGCACTTTGAGAAGCATTGACTGAGTGGTCACCAACAGCAACAGTCATCAAAACACTGAGATGAGACACTGTGACCTCAAACATGCCCAACAGAGAAGTACCATTGTGCCAGCCCAAAGTGCGACAGAGAGAAAGCAAAAAATAAAAAATAAAAACAGGAATAGCTCTGAGATTGATTAGCAGTGTTGGCATGTGGCTGCCATTGTGAAAACAAATCATATGCACATTTATCAAACAATGGTAAATAAATACAGATCCTGTGCGACAAAGAAAGGTGGAGCGCATGATTCAAAACCATAACAAGGTGATAAATATTTTGTTTCTCTTTAAGAGATCCAAACGTGTAGCTGTCTTGAATAGCCATTAAACCCGCTCAGGGAACCGGCTAGAATAGCTCAGCATAGCTAAGATAGCCCTAGCTAATGAAACAGCTCATAGCTGAGACTTCATAGCTAACATGCTAGCATGGCTCACAGCAGTGTAAACATCTCACTGAAGCGACACTGCTCTTCCCTCACATCTTAATCTCTTTACCGCTGCACTAATAGCAGCTCTGCAGTCACTTATTAGTAGTCCATCTGCTTGAGGCACCCAATGTCTGAGAGTCTTTCTCACTTTGACCATTTGTGTCAATGTCTCAAAGGTCCTCGCTGGTTCTTGTTATTGTATACACACATATTTCTTCCACCAGGCCTTGGAGAGCATCTTCATCTTATCGGCCGTGCTGCGGACCTTGCGTTCCCGCCTGGCCCGTCTGTCTGCCTGCCGTAGGCCGGCGGCAATGGCTGCGTCGAACACATCCTTCAAGTTTTTCTGGGTGAGAGCCGAGCATTCCACGTAGGTTACAGCGCCGATTTTGTCAGCGAGGGTGCGGGCGTCCTGTTCAGGAACGGGGCATTCGCGACGACGCGCCAACTCGATCAGGACCTTAACGTCCTGTCGCAGGTCACACTGCGTGCCCACCAGAAGCACGGGTGTCATCGGGCACCGCCGGCGGATCTCAGGCACCCATTTCTCACCCACATTCTGGAAGGAGGCGGGACTAACCACGCTGAAGCAGAGCAGGAGGACGTCCGTACGTGAATAGCAGAAGTGCCTCAGCTTATCAAACTCATCCTGAGATAGAATAGGAGTGAAACAGAGAGACAATTAGGGTTAGAAATGATTATACAAGACTACTGCATAATCAGATGCTGGACAAAACATCACGAAAGCTGTATCAGGACGTTACAGAATGTGCTGCTTTGTGAACAAGAGCTATTATTCGCTGCTGCAGACAGATTTTCATAAAAAAAAAAATATATAAGGAAAAATCCCACAAAGCAGGTTCAATTCTAAAATCCACCCTGGAATTTCAAATCTCTCTCTAAATAACAAAATCTCTTTACTAGCTGCAGGGTGTTTTATAATTCACAGAATCAATTAACTCTAACTTTATAGGTTGGCCTATACTGGAACATCCCACAATTACTGCGGAACAGACTGTTCAAACTGTAATCTTTTCAAATCTGCCAAGACGTGTAACTCAGACACACCCTTCCCCCCCTCCTCTTTCATACTGCGCAAATCAAGTAAATTAACACTATAGATCCACAAAGCTTTAAAGAACAGGGCCTCTCAAATCCTTAAGAACACAGACTTAGCCCAGCTCAGACTAGAGCGCTTAACCCTTACCTACCCAGTCTCTTTATCCCATGAAACATTGCTGCAATATATATCCAAGATTCTTGTAATACACTGTAATTATGAAATTATTATTGAACATCTCTATAAAACAAATAGCTCTGGGCTAAGCAGACAACAAGAAGCAGACTTCAAGAAACAAAGTCTGAACCGTCTAATCAAATCAGCAAGTGTTTTCTGCGATTGCCATGACAACTTTCCTTCCTCTTTGAAATCTGTACGAAAGCAAGGCCGTCTCAGTGTTGGAGAGATTGCTTATCAACTTGCTTTATGTTTGCCCAAGCTTGCCTTTCTCAGCTGTATGAGGGGATTTGCTGGCTGTGTACTGAAAGGGCAGAGCCGTTTATTGGTTAACCTATACAGTACGCGATAAAGACTTATGACTGTTTGGAGAGTTCAATAGGTGGAAGGTTTCGAAACCTGTGCAAAGAAACAGACTCAGTGTTGGCAAAATTCCTTAAGGACTGCAAACAGTTCTAGCTATGAATGAAATGCACACGGGACTTGGATCTATAAGTTCAATGCATTTTGATAAACATCTTTCATAATTACTGCTTCTCACAAAACCAGTGCTAAAGTTCTTAAGTGAGAAGCTGCGCCAGGAGGCAAAACTTTTGGTTACAGAGAGGGAGAGGAGGGGGGTGAGAGAGAGAGAGAGAGAGAGATAGAGAGAAAGGGAGAGAGAGAGAGAGAGAGGAGGTGAGGGGGTGAGAGAGAGAGAGAGAAAATAGAGAGAGAGAGAGAAAGAGAGAGAGAGAGAGAGAGAGAGAGAATGAAAGAAAGGACTCAATAACAGTTTTTTTACCTCCCTCTCCACAGTTGCCACATAATATGGCGTCAACTCTAATCTGTTTTAATTAGGTGGGTCTTAAACTCTACCACTTCTAACTCACTGCAAATCCCCTCCACATCCCTCACTCTCTGAGCTAGCAAAGCAGTTATTCCATTCCACAATCACAGGGGCTACACACTTGTACCAGGGACCTCAACAGACATGGGGTCAGTTTAAGTTCAGTAGTAAAGTAGAGGGCTTCTCCAGAGCCCACTAGCAATGACTGCGGAAACTTGTAAAAGAGACACCCTGACAATGTGGCCTTGAAGCCTCAGACAGCCCACAGACAGTGGGAGCAGAACACTGTACTTCCTTCAGTTCCTCTGAGCCCCCGACAGGGAGCGAGTGGGCATAAATTCAGGTACTGTCAGAGGGAGACAACTTACATCTGCACTGTCTGGACATCTGTCCTTATCATGGGCTGTGTGTATCTTTGTTTTCATACATTTTCAGGACAAAAATGTCCTGATTTTAGTAAGAAAACTAAAAAAACACAGAAGTAGTCTAGAATGTCAAGACACAAAAATGGTCCTGAATTTGTAAAGTGCTTTTTAAAAACACTTTAAAAGAACTGAAATAATTACTTTTGGTTAGTGACGTTTAGATTTAGGGTTTGGCTTTGAAAATTCTAATTACATATAGGTATTTGCATTTATATAATACTATTATAACCCCACTTCCTGGCATTGCATTAAAACAAATATGTGTGTGTTTGAGCAGCAGTAGAGTATTAGTGATTTTACCTGTCCGGCTGTGTCGCAAAGTTGAAGTCTCACAGGGTGTCCGTCAACCTGTACAACCGCTGGAGTGGAGAGAGAGATGGAGAGAGAGAAAGAGAAAGGCAAAGACATAGGGTGAGTCATTTTTGCAGCCCACACCAACTCAAACACAAACACAAACACACACCTGCATCCACTTATCCAGCCGACACTTTATCATGTGTCCAAACAGTCTGAACCAGCAGGTCAAAATATGCAAGATAAGGCAACAGCCACGAAAACAGAAAGTGGTCTGGGATGTTACTGACAAAGTAAAGTCCATCTCACAGCAAAATAGAAACTAGACAGTGTCTACTCCAAATAGATTCTGGTGAAACCTGGCTGCAGTAAAATCGGCCTCCAGACACAGAGTGAAAACAGCAGGCCTTATCGTTCGGCCGGCTCCATTGTGTAACTGTGCCCAAATCCCCTGTCATTTGATCTGCCTTTGATTCTGCCCTTTCTCCCTGAAGTGCCACCTGTGGAATTGCATAATGACTCTGAAATCAGTTTTCAGTGTCAGATCTGGTTCAAAGCGCTGGACGATGACATCACTCTGGGCCATGGCCACACAAATCCCAGTGGAAAAATAGGCCTGTCACAGGGAGGTAAGATGATCTCCTCCTCTCACAGATTTTACAACAGGTTGGACTCGGTGGACTTTAAGGGACAAACTTTCAGCCAGATAAAAGACATACTACTGTATACTTAACAGGCAATACAATTCTATGTTATACTTAGTGTATAACAACACACTAACCCTACAATATAATTTATACAATAACAAATATGTAATAATGTAATGTGTGTTGACAAAGAATTTATGATTAAAAACACAAGAAACTTTATTCATTAAACACAAAGCGGTGAACAGCCTGTGAGGAAAAACAGCTTATCGGATAAAAAACACAAACTCTGTATAAAAGCGTGAGTCACTGAGTCTTGGTGAAAGGTTTATGAGGGACTTTATCGCTGACTCATAGCTCCACATGTTGGCATTAGAGCGGAAAGTTGAGCAGAAAGTGCTGCCAGCAGACCTTTCATCTTCCTGACCAGCAGACGGCGAGGCTAGCCAGATAGCGTAACACCTACTACATGATTAGACACCTACTGTTAAACAGCAACATTACGCAGCTAACTTCTCTAACTTGGTTTTCTGAAGATGCTGTTCACATGTTACCTTATCTAACTTATTTAGGCTGCTGTGTTTTTATTATAACCATATGGTGTCCACTGGTGTTTGTACTTCAGTCATGTTAAAGTCTAAAAACTACATTTTAGTGTGAATAAAACTGGACACTGCCAGGCTTCCTGTTCGAATTTTCTAGTTCCACCTTAAATGGTGCAGCAGCTACATATGTTCTGGCTCCTCAGGCTTCAATCACCAGAATGTTACTGCTGCACTACTTAAGGTGGAACGAGAGAAGGGGCGAATAAGACGCCAACTTCGGCTTCGTTAGCTATCGGTTAGTGAAGTAACGTTAACGTTACCACTATAAAAGACTCCCATAATATCCATTAAGCCCTAAAACAAGGAGAGGCTGGCGTTTAACTCACCAGAGAAGTGGTCGAAAGCTGTGGGGACATATTTGGTCGGGTAGCCGTTGGTCGTGTAGCTCACCACCAGGCTGGTCTTGCCTACTGCTCCGTCCCCGAGGAGAACGCACTTCAGCGCCCGCTCGTCAGAGTCGGATGGCCGGGGAGGGTTCGGGTGGTGAGGCGGCACCGGAGGGGCCATCAGGTGATTACGATCCATTCTGGGTGGTTAAAACGGGCTTTACAAACGGACGTCGCTGGTCGCTCGTACACTCCCAACGGAGTGAGGCGCGGATACACCATCAAAAAGTGTTCAGGGTCATCTAATAGCTACGTTAACCGCAGAACCAAAGCCGGAGGTCATAGTCGCTCCAACAGTGCAGTGTGGTTAGACTGCTCGCTTTCTCCTGGTTTGTGGATTATTAGAAGATCCGTGTCCGCAGTGTTTCCACTGAAGATGCGTTTACCCTGTTACGAAGCGCTCATTGACGGAGATATAACTCACACACAGAGCTGCACACTTTAGACTGAGTGGTCTTTTAGAGCAGTCTTGGATTTAACTCTCCTCCCATAGCGAAGACTTTCCCCACCTGTATTCCGACAAGCTCCGCCTCCAGCGCGCTGATTGGCCAGTAGATCATTCTCCAAACTAGGCGGACTGCTGATGGTAAACCCCTTCCGAAGGAACTTAGACTAAAGAGTCTGGCACTAAAGGGACTTTGGTTGCACCAATTTTGAATGATCTACAGATCCCAGTGTAAAATCATCTACCCCATTAATATACACCTATTTAGCCTTATGATTACCGTCTGAAAACATCCTAATTTTATCTATAGGGGAGATGTGGTAGACTGCGTTAAATAGGCTTCTTGTGAGAATGAACTTTTAACCAGTCCTAGTGCAGAGGGGGCGGGGCTTGACTGAATACGGGTGGGAATAATAACCCCCGTCACAGGGTTTGAAAACAAGCGCGTGTTTTGTTGATGGTTGCTCGTACAGCCTGTGGACATTTTCCTTATTCCGAATGTTCTGTTTATGGTCAGATATCTAAGACTCCTCTGGTCTGTTTTTTGACCCAAACAAAGCAATGACGTTGAAACACTCCTCATGGTTGCTGATGAACTGGCCACTAAATTTTGGGGGCCCTAAGAGACATCCTGCTTGGGGGAACCCTTACCTACCCCCAGTCATATTGCTTTATGTGCAGGAATAAAGTCTATCGACTCACTGTGTTTTTCTACGAACAAAATAGTGTGTATTTTACAGTACACACTCGGGACCCCCTGATGGGGCCCTAAGCATCTGCCTACGCCACTTATAGCAAGAAACAGCCCCACATAGCTGTCCAGTATCAGATGCCAGAATCAAGCCAAGGTCTTTACAAAGGCTTGTAACAACAGGCATGTTGCCATTTTGCTAAAGCTGGGGTAACTATTTACATTTACTCAGTTACACAGGAATTTTACAGAGTAACATTTTGATAGATTTGTAATCTCATACTGAAGTGTTTGTGTTAAAATAAATCAACTTTTACTCAGTCCACTTAGTACTTAATGTGTGTGTGTTAGCTTTAGTTTATTTTAGATTAAAAGGATCCCAGAAAGAGAATGAGAGCTTTTTTTCTGCTCCTGTTGTGTTTGTAGTTAATTCTACTTCTACATGATTCATTAGTTTACTGAAGTCTTTGAAGTATTTCAGCTACTCCAACACAACCTGAGTAGAAAAAGCTTCAGCCTAAAAAAAGTACTCATATAATTTCAGTGGAACTTCTTAATACCTTCTGAAGCTAAGGAACTGAAGTGTAATAGTGAAAAAGTGAACAATCATGGTATTCCTCATTATAAAATGGCTATGGCCAAAAAATCTCAATGCATTTCAGTGCCCCCGGCTTAGTTTATAGATACTGACTTTATGAGCTTATTTTTTTGGTGGTTATTTAGTTTGTTTTTTTTTGCATTGTTGTTTTGTGAATCACTTAGACTTCCAAAGTTATGTGACTAATGAACTGAGAGTGTTTCCATTGTGAGTCTGATTAAGGCACAAGCCAAAATGTGTTAAGACACTATTTTTGTCTATAGCCATGCTATAAAAAAGGCTTTTATTTAATAAAGAGTGCCATGTTTTTCACTTTTACCTCTCGATTTTGAACCCCTGACCATGGAGCACCTTCAACACAAAAATTTTATTTCCCTACCAGCAGCACTCTCTGTTAATATTTTGAAGTTTGATAGAGTTTAGGCTACTCCACACATCTCTGCCTTTAACACACTTTTTCCAGCTCCTGGAGAATTAGCTGATCAGTAGAGTAATAAGCTGTGTTGGACAGTGCCTGGAAAGCATTAGCCTGCTAATAGGGAACTCTGGGAACAAGACCAAACCTTTTTTAAGGTTTGGCCAAAGACCAAATCAGAACATATCAAACTATTCTCTCTCTCTCTCTCTCTCTCTCTCTCTCTCTCT
>JAILXH010171576.1:46518-56798 GCA_023558415.1 Piaractus mesopotamicus
GGCTAAGTAAGCGAGTCAGAGAGTGAGTCACATCATGATGTCATTGTGTTAGCAATACACTGTCAAAAGCATGAATCATGTCATGGCACTGTTGTAAACCATCAGGCAGTGCTCACAGTACTCACTCACACACATGCATGCATATGCTTACACTGCTGCATATTTAGGCCACCATACACAGCATATTCAGAATCACCTCATGTACCTGAATTCATACACCCGAAAACCTAAAAAAGTGTTCTAAAATGGTTTCCCAACTCTATCATACAGTACCCTGTCCTCTGTTTTAGAATGTTATACCTGCTGTAACACCACAGGAAAGGGCTGGCTCAGGGGTTTCCCACATTTTGCAACTAGCTGCCCACACAAAATCTTCCACAGTCCACAAAAAGAGTGAACTTATCTGATGGTTCTTTCTGACTCGTCTAATGAGATATCCAATCTTGTTTTGTAGCTACCAATTAGTGGATATCAGGCTGAGGAGAGGAACTGAATTCTGGCTCAGTACCATAGGTTTAAAAACATACTCACTATTTTTAGTCTCCAAGTAATGGTGTAAATTGTTGGGCTTCAGAGCTTTATTTGACAAGACCTTTGAGCAAACAGCATTGAGCACTAGTTGCTCATTTTCAGTTCTTACGCATGTAAAGCCTCCATAATGGTACTCCATAATGGATGAGTACAATACATGAGTCCATACAATTGAAAAGTGAAATGTTTTAGATTTGACTTGCGCTGAAAATAAACCTAACTAGCATAACTGTTTTGCCATTTTGCCATAACTAGTCAGCAGTTTGAAGCATTTTATGAGCCTGATACAAATATGATATTTCATTATGGTGTTTTATTGATAATGATGATGTATTTTTGCAAATAATCAGTTGTGGGTCCACATACAATTTATTATGGCTTAAGGGGTTGATTCATCATCCAGTGTACATCTTAATGCTTTGAAAACTTACTTTGTAAACTCTCTGTAACGCATTGTCTCTGGCTGCCTGAGATTTCCTCCACCTCTCCGGGCGTCCCTGTGTCTTTATCAGAAGTTTCCTCCATGTCTTGTATGGGGGGCTCTAGAGTCCTATCGATGCTCTCTGTTGGTTCAGAAAGCTCCCCGGTCTGGCCTGCTTCCGGCTCCTCCTCCCCACTCATGAAGGCATGGGGGTCCCACTCCACAGTGGGGGAGTCTGGAGGTAAGATAGTTTCCACAGTGTCCACTCGATGCAGTGAGCCCCGCCTACCCCTGCCCCCTGCCCTGCGTCGGCCTGAGTCTCTGCGTGATGACCCCTCACCCTCAGAGAAGGCAATGTAGGAGAATGTGAGCTCAAAGGAGTTCTGACGAGGGGTGCCCCATACAGAGGGGCTGCTAAGGCCACCATCATCATCCTCGGGGCCTTCTTCGTCCTCAGACCACTCCCGTGCTGTTATCAGCTCTGGAAAGTCCGACTCCTCATTACCACCTTAGAATAAAGAATGGAGTTAGATGACAGTCATACTGTTACTGTTATGAGGAGCAGTAGAGGCAGCAGCACCAGCAGTTAGGAGTATCATGGTTGCTCAATTAACTTGATTGAAAAAAAAAAACATTAGTTTAACAAAGTTTTTTTGTGTTCTGCAAAGAGTACAAAAGTGACACTTTAATTCAGCCTTTGTACAGTGTTTTACCATGTTGTTTACTCCTCTGTGAAGAAAAGGTCAGTGTTGATTTTGTATGTTAATGACTAGGGCTCTCACTGGGGCTGGTGAGGTGTGACCAGGAGAATACAGGTTTTTATTGTTATATACGTTGAGAGACAGATACAGTCACAAAATCATGAACATGTATCAGACACACATGCCATTACCCAGCTATCTTTAATAAGGGAACCTTGTAATTCACTTTGTACCTAGCTTTTGTTTTCCTGTTAAAAACTGGGACATTAAATGTTATATTAGCACCAAGCTAACAGTGGATTATATAGCAGCTTTCTAGCTTAAACACAGACTCTTAAAGCTTGGGAAAGACATTCAAGTAACGTTTTTTACTTTGGATGTTGCTTAAAATCTCTAAATACAGGGAGATTCACCCGAAAGAGGCCCTAAATATTCTGTAATAACTCTCGCTAGGATTAAGCAATCTGAATGAAACAACGTGCAATGGGCGCCTCAGTATATGGAACTTCGAACAAGCCGGGATGCCCCAGCGTCGGAGTGATGAGGTAGGCGCTGGACAGCCATTGCAACGATTAACCTCAGTTTGCAACTTCCGGGTGCGTATCCCCATACCCCTTCCCTTAGTCACTCGACTTCTCATCAGGATGGTGGTGTACAGTATACAGAATGCAAGGAGCATGGCAGAAATTGAGTCCTTCTCTGGCAACAGGGTAATTTCAAAGGGGCTTTGGCCACCATGCTCGCCAGATCTGACACCACCAGACTTCTTCCTTTGGGGTTTGCTCAGAACAAGCCTCGCTGTGGAAGATTTGAAGGAAAACAACGTGAAATTGCTGCTATTAGCCCCGATATGCCTGCCACATCAAAATTTTTCTGGCAGAAAATGGAGATCACTTCCAGAATCGCATGTAATGCAGTCGATTACACATACGTCAAGGTGTGTGGTGTATTTTTTGTGTTCAGATTGCTTCATCCTAACAGGAGTTACAACAGAATATTCAAGGCCTCTTTCGAGTGACTCTCCCTGTATTTCTAGAGCCTGTTATAACACTGTAAAAAAACAATTGGTATAGAATTACAGCAAATGACTGGCAACCAACTGTATCACTTTCACAGTAATTTTCTAGTAACAGTCAATAACAGTAAAACAGCAACTTTGCACCGTGACTTCACAATCACCTGGTCTGCTAGATTACCGTGATGTAGCTGTAGTCTGCTGTACACCTACAGTAGTAAGCTGAAATTAAAGTACAGTAATATCTTCTATTTTTACATAACAACTGTAAGTAATTACTGGCAGTAGCCAGAAATTTAATGTAAGGTCACTGTAAAATAAAAACACTTTGTTTTAGTCAAATGTTTATGCTTTTTAACTGTCATATCCTAAAATGCTGTGCAGTACAGCTCAATGTCAACTTCACCGTAATGTTGTGTTATGCAGAAAATACCTTATAATAAGTTGATTGCACAATAAATTGAGGAATGCAATATTTTACTGTGTAAAATTGTGTTGAACTGTGTTTAACTGTGTTAAATATTGTGAAATTCTGACAGTAATTATGAGTGTAGCTGTTGATGCAGCTGCCAGGTTACACCAGTAAGGATAAAATATAGTCAAATCAGCACACAGAAAGCCTGTTAAGACCAGCGAGAGAGAGTAGGCTTGAGTGGTTACTAACACACAAATTTAGCATTAGTGACGTGACATCACATTACAGGTTTTACACTGGTCAGAGATGATATGTTTGCTCAATGCAACACCACACTAAGTATCTTAACAGCATGCAGAATCACAGGGAAGGTGAAATAGCCCACAACAGCAGAGACTTCCTATTTCAGTTTTTCAGATGGTAGACACACTGACGAGCAAGATGTGGAACTTTACTTAACTTAACTTGATTACTAATGTATTCAATAGTGACAGCCTTCCTAGCAATACTAGTTTAGAAGGAATAATAGTCCAAAAAACTGAATGTGAAAGTTTTTGAACATGGTAAACAGAGACTGTTTTGTAAGTAAATCTAATATGCATTTCACAAATGATCCTACACAACGCTTTGATATTTGCTCATAGCTTAGAAGATGTTGAGCATTCAGTTCAAAGCAAATGCATTCATGCTTTATCTGAATGAAGCTAGAAAGACAGGCCACCTCCACCGCACCAACAGGAAGAAATGATGAATTCTCACTAGAGTTTTTTCAGTGTTAATGCAATAAAAGGAAGATCAAACAGTGAATTTAAATGTGAGAGCCCTCCTGACATTGATAGAGATAGTACTCATGAATATATCAGGGAATATAAGACACAGCAGTACATAATGATCAATATGTATGAATATATGAATTTATAGTCAGATTATAGGACACAAAGCAGAGCTTACCATCTGTACAGGGAGGAGTGGAGTCAGGTGTTGAGGAGACAGAGCCAAACTCTTCTGAAACAAAAGAGCAAAGGCTTTTCAGATACAGCAGCACACAAACACAGCACACTACCTCATCTCTGGCCGAGGCATCGAGCCAGTTTATATCCATTTGAATATGAAGTTGGACCATGACTGAGAGCTGTAAAAGAACCACTGCTGTAAATGAATTAAAGTAGGTTTAGAACTGTTTCACACAAAACAATGGAACTGATAGAGATCGCCTTAAGGGAGTAATTCCACCGATTCTTCGAAATTCTGCATCAGTCCACATTAGCAATTCAATCTACATAAATCATTCATAATCATTCATAGTAAGTCTTTCAGAGTGGTTTGATGTGAAATGGTTCATTGCAGAGAAACTGTAAATGGTAAAATAATGGTAAATCAAAAACAAGTATTTATACTATTTTTCCTTTCAATGCCCTGCATATACCTCTCTGCAGTAAACGGATTAATTTTTAAGTTTTAGGTCAAAACATTATGTAAAAATAGCACAAACACAATGTTTCAGGCATCAGGCAACATATTAATAACCACTTCATGTAATAATTTTCTGTGAGGTAGCTTTTAGAGGCATTTAACACTTCGGACGTCTGGTTCCTTTCACCACCACTGTGAAATATTCTGGCTCTGTAAGTTTCTCTTGAGTGAATAATTTCACATTAAACCATTCTAAATCATGTTGTTTACATCTTAAGGATATGATTATGCAGAAATTTGGAAAAACTGATAGGATTTGTCTTTAAAAAAACACTCCATTTGTGATCTAATCCCTCCTGAAAAATACTCTGTTCTTCAACCTAATCTTCATCTGCGGTGTCTGTAGCACATGGTCAGTTACCACAGAAAATTACCACCCTACACTCAAGAAGAACAGGAAACCCATTGACTCAAAATACATTTATGGAAGCCAGTGAGCAGGTGCTTTGGGAAACATGTAAAAATGATCGCACGTGGTAATTTACCATATGCAGACAGATATTAGGTTGAAAAACACCGGAGTATTCCTTTAAGGGCACATTCATACAAGCAGCCGCTGCCTTGGTAGGACTAAGGTCATGTGGTGACAGGAGAGTTCTCTAGGTACTACAGGGAAAAGCAAATAGCCAAGCCTAGCAGATAACAGCTCACTTTGAATAATCCATCAACATTCTGTCACTGCAAGCACGCGTTATGCTATTGAGGAAGAGGAACAAACGGCTTCTAGCCATTCCTGCTGTGTGTATACTAAAGACAAGCTAACTTCTACATTTGGAATTAAATTAAAAATAAGAAACTGTGCATATTTGCTATGTTCATTTAAATGCAGAACATATTTCACATTGACAGTTAACTTGACCACTAACAACTGGAAGTCATGCCAACTGTCACTGCTTGAAAATTTTAATTAGCATGCAAGACTTTCATCTGTTTGCCAAGCTGGACTTTTCATAGCCCTCACCATTTTCTATGCTTGCATACATTTATTTTCCTTTTTGTTGAACTACAGATACAGCTAGATTTTACCATGAAAGAAGTATTTCTGGTAAAAACACACAGCAATGGTAAGCTAGCTATTATACATTTTTAAGACCAAATTCATGAAAAAATAAAATGCTTTAATTCATGTGAATGCACATAGTATGGTTGACATTAAAGGGCCCATATCATGTAAAACTAAAATTTCATCCCTTTTTTTAGACGTAGTATGTAAACCTTTCAAACGAAATCATTCCTGCCCCGGTCATTCACGCACATTTGGAAACTAAGCTGCAAGAACAGCCTGTTTTGAACTCTGTTATTGTGATGTCACAGAAACAACACATTTACATATTAATGTAATTTATATATGCACCTATTCAGTCTTCAGTTTAGCCCCGGACTTTCACAGGCAGTTATAAATGTTACAATTATGAGTTATAAGTGTAAAATTATGTTATGAGTGTTGCAGCCTGGACTGCTTTTTGAATGAGGCACAGCCAATCAGAATGCATGCTGTTTACTAACAACAGTTAAAAAAATCTTAAAAGCACAGTAACAAAAACAATGTGTTTATTAAAGGGATAAATAGAGGTGATGAAACGGTCCTGTAGATGTTCATTTATATCTGTGTTTGGTAAATAAACCCATACAAATGCCATTTGATGGGGAGGGTGAGATAAAATACAAAAAAAAATGTAAGATATGAGCCCTTAAATGTAAGAAAAAAGATATATATTCTATATAACTATACAGTACACTGCATACACAAAAGCAGTTGTACTGATGCATCACTGTGTAGGAAAATAAATGAATGTAAAACACATGGGCCTATTCACAAGTATAACTTACTATACCTGCATTAGGACAGCTACTTTAGGCAAAGCTGAATCAACACACCATTGGAAACATGCAAACCATCCAGTCTATTATTAATGCTTATTCTCACTCCATTGCTTTAGTCAAATACATACATATTCATACTGGCAATCGCTTGTATACAGGTGGTGGTCAGAACAGACCATTAGCACTGCAGCAACAGCAGGATGCAGGAAAAAATAACAAATGGGGGAATTTCAGTAACCTATTGTTAGAGATCAGAAAGGATGATACAGTAGATAGACTACACAGCAGGGAGGGATGGAGAGAGAGAGAGAGAAAGAGAGAGAGAGAGAGAGAGAGAGAAAGGAGGGGGGATGCTGGCTGAGGAAACAAAAGAAGCTACTCACTGCAATGAGAGAATCCTAGAACCTGACCCATGCTCCATCAAGGCACTGCTGAGCCTGTCCAGTCCGTCCAGTCTGGACACCCCCTCCTCTCTCACCTTCTGGCTGCTACTCTCCTCCACTGGATCACTCCCTTCTCCTCTTCCTGGCTCCCTCACATTCTCTCGTCCTTCTCTTCCCCCTTTCTACCCCTCCTTTAGGGCACCACTGTCTCTCTCTCTCTCTCTCTCTCTCTCTCTCTCTCACTCTCTCTCTCTCGCTCACTCTCTCTCTCTCGCTCTCTCTCTCTCGCTCTCTCTCTCTCTCTCTCTCTCTCACTTGTATGCTCAGTCGCTGGCTATGCACACCCTCCCTTTCTTTCTCCAGCCAGCCCCTCCCTGCCTGCCTCTCCCTCCCTCCCTCGCTCTTTCTCTCTCCCTCCCTTCCTCCCTCCCTCTCTCTCCACAGAGAGACTGCAGAGCTCAAGCAGAGGCAACACAGAGGGAGGCCTGAGTCATAATGTGGATGGGAATGAGCTTTAAAACGCTCTTTTTCTGTCTATTTGTGATGTTTCGTCCACTCCTGCTGGCCTGCCATTAATGTGAATCAGCATCCTCCTTCTGCGTAAAGCTTGTGTGTAGAGAAACAGCTCAATAATGAGATCTTCTTCCTGCATGCAAGCTGGCTGTGCAGGGCTGCTCGTAGGCTGATGGAGCTTTTATGTCATGTCAGCGGCCTGCAGAGCCAGAGCTCCACTGCATAGAGCAAATTGAGCATGGTCACATGATGTGTCAGCCAAATCATAGTGGCCACTGCAATTTCTGGCATTTCACTTTCATAATTCATACACATACACGATTCTGTTTGGGTCTTTTCTTGGCAGAATTATTCAACTTTTATTCTCTTTTTAGACAAAGTGTCAATTAGAAAAAAATACACATTATGGATGATACTTTGAGAATATATCATGCAGGATGAAAAAATTAACTAATAAAATATGCATAATATACTATTTAGCATCGGGATTACAAATATGCAGATTCTAACATACATTTCTAAGTGAAAAGAAGTTAACATATTACATTTCTGCAAAATTAATGGACCATTATTATTTATACTGTGAATTTAATGTAAAATCTGGTTTGTGCATAAGTTGTGCAACCTTTGTCAGGATCCCGTTTGGCCGAAATCATAGACTCAGAATGTTTCTTGTAGACAGCTAACAGTCTTTTTGTTCTTGATTTAGGAATTTCCCCCACTTTTCCTTTTAAAACATTCATTTTAGAAATAGTCTTAGGTTGTCTTGCATGCACATCATCTTTAAGATGTAATTACAGATTTGATTTTCAGTAATATTTCAGTAAAAAAATGAAATTTTTTATTTTACTAAAGTAGTTCAAGGTTGATTTTAATGATATCTTGAAATATTGACTTGTTGTAAATTATAACCTTGTTTCAACTTCAGTTTCTTCACTGACTTTGGAACTGGGGCTTCCAGGATTTGTGGCTATTTAGTAGAATTGTTTCTTACCTCTATCCCTACAGTGTTTTATAAACCCTGCCACACAACCCCAAAACATAACTGATCCACCCTCATGCTTAACTCTTTTAAGAAAACGCTTCTCATTTTTCTCCAAACATGTCTTTAGTGATTGTAGCTGCGGAGTTCAATTTCTGTTTCATCAGATCACAGCGCATGTTTCCAAAATGCGCTCTGGCTTACCTACACTCTCAAAAGAGGTGGTTCTTCAAGATTTCTTTAGTAAAGACAGTAGTTCTATATAGAACCATGAACACTCAAAGAACCATTTGCATGCTTAAATGGAGAATGTGTTGTATATAGTTCTATATAGAGCCTTTTTGAAAAGGATTTTCAGACAAACTTAATGACATAAAATAACTACATTAAAAGAAATGTGTCCAAGAGAATAATACATTTTTACACCAAAACATCACAAATAATGCAAAATGACTAAATGAGCAGAAGAATTAAACAGTAAACAGCAAAAGGCAGTGAACTCTGTTGATACACACATAATCCATGTAACTGGGCAAGAAGGCAGGTGGACGTGAAGCTGAACCAATCACTAATTCTGCTAACTAGGCTGATGTGTCCCAGTTGGATGTCCTGAAGTGTTCAGATGTCAGACTATTGGCAGTACATCACGGCGTCTTCCAGGAGCAGGACACGCATTATGCTCACCTGTCCCCACCTGACTTGGCAGGATCAGCACAGTTTCTTGTGAATAGATCAGGTTAAATGTCACTACTCCACGTAAAGCTGAAGCTAAAGTTAAAGCTGGTAATCTACAGAAGCAGGATTAGGCTACTACTAATTCTTGGTAACAGTAACATTATTTAATGTTTTTACACGGCATGGAATCTGATGTGAAACTGAACCCTGTTTAAGCACTACATGGTGTCCCATGTTAGAATAATATTACACACTAATATTGCACAATTATTATATGTTACTGTTCAAAAGTTTGGAATCTCTTGTCACATTAATGATGGTTTATTTAATAATAGCTTCTATATGTTATTGTATATGGTTGAAACGTTTCAGTCTTATGCAAATTTAGGGCACAGCTGGTCAAATAAAAATTTTTTTTTTTTTTGGTTATTATTTTCTAAGTGAAAATGTTGCCTGTGTAAAAGTTATGGCAAATTTTATGTTTTGTGGGAGTTTTTCTTTTTTTTTTCAATATATTAAATTCAACAAATACCTAGAAATTGTGTGCTACAATTTGCATAAAATTAAAAGTAATTAATAATAAGTTTGTTTCCTGTAAAGGATTAACTTATTTTCACTTAGAAAATCAACAAAACGTGTAATTTTGTGTTCAAACTCTTTCATACAACTGTATAACCTAGACACCAAAATGTTCTGTTTGTTGATTGTTGTTGTTGTTTTAAAGCTGATTGTTTGTTCATAAAATTTAAAGTATTTTTGGGGCAGCAAGAAGTTTTGAAATGTTAAACAAAATGTTACTAAATAATAAATTGCAGCGGAAGTGTTTCATTTACAAATAAATAAATATATAACACTTTCACTCATTTTTTTCATGATATATGTTGTTGGGAGTGGGCTTTATACATAAAATAAATCTAAACAAAATGTATAACACATCAGTCATTATTCTTTTCAAACTTATTTATATAAAAAGTCAACTGACCTTTATTTTGACTTACATTTCGAAGTACACTGAGGGTGACCTTTTACAGTGCAGCTGAGCAATTTAAACAAAATTTAATTTAATAAACTAAAATAATTCAAAACTAACAAGACTAAATTAATAACAGGTATGTGCAGCATTTGAAATACAGCTCTTCAGATTATGGTCATGAAATTACTTTAAAAAGCTAATCAAACAGTGTGATTTTGTCACTGCTTTTCAAATATGATGCATTATGGATATTTTATGTTCATCCTCTATGCCATAAAGCTTTCTCAAATATTATGAAATCATCCATAACTCCGTTCACTGAAAATGTTTATACCTTCCTACAAATTGTTCAAAATCTTTAGGATATTAGCATC
>JAILXH010171626.1:19229-29693 GCA_023558415.1 Piaractus mesopotamicus
TGCAAAAGTTTGTGCGCCACTTGGTCAAATGACATGCTTTGTTGAGTTTGTATAGTTCATCTACAAATAGCATGTCTACATTTTAATGCACAATGTTGAACTGGGGGAAAAAAAAACAAACAAACAAAAACTGTTGCCTGTACAAAATTTAGTGCACAATTCATTTTATGTTTTATTTTTTCACACCAATATGTTAAACTCAGCAAATAAATATAAAAATGCCATATTTAAGCATGTTCTCTGTAGAGGATGTGTTAACTTATTTCCACATAGAAAACAACAGAACATATAATTTGACCGTGGTGTTTAAACTTCTGCATATGACTGTATATACTGTAATGTTCCCATTAACAATAAAGGCAAAACTGTGCGTCTTTTATGAGGAGACAGAAAACACGGTAGCACACAGTAAGCTCCAAATACACATCCTGATAAATTTTACTGCAATGAAAGTGGTAATGAAGTGCCATATTTTCCAGCTGCTCTGGGGGGCAGATCTGAATGACCTGAATGGGAACATTTCTAACGTCTCTGAATGCATCACAGAAAAAATATTAGATAAAATGAAGTTAAAGGAGGCTAATTTCTCTATACAGGTGGTGTTGAAGAAAATATAGCCATTTCCCATCTTCATTCCCCATTGATACTCTCTATCTCTCTCTCTGTACCTGGTAGAAGAAGTCCAGTACTGCTGGCTGGTTGGCAGAGGAGCGTAGCGTCTCCATGGTGACGCCCTCCTGCAGACACTCCTGCTGTTCTTGCTGGAACAGCACCTCTGCGGTATACTGCTGAATCCGCTCATTTACCATGTTTATGCACAACTACAGAGGGAAACAAACACACAAACATCAACATCATATACACTGCACAAACACACACTGTTGTGTGCAGAGACACACACTGTGGATTAGTAGCCCACATAAAACAAACGGAGTGCTCTGTATTGTCATGAACTACTTTACAGAAGCAAATTAAAAACAGTAAGCCAGAGATGGGCTGTAGATTTATCCACAAGTGCACCGTCCAGCATCATGAAAAGCTGACACAGGTTAATTACTGCTACCTACAGCATGTCACCCAAGCTTTTAACCAACATGGTGTTAATTAACAAGCTCTCTGCGTTAATCCCGCTCATAAATACGCACCCAAACACGCTCGCACACAATATGGTCATATTAAACACAGGCTTTTTTGACAGGATTTGTTTCCCCATTGTCTCATCACAATGTAATGAGAATTATTCGCTGATTAAAATGCAGGCTACTTAACATATGTGTTGTGTAGGAGGAGGTCTTGAACAGTAAATACCAGCTATTCCCTATATACCTAGTGTCATTAATCTCTGTCATGCACTTTCTCACTTCTTTTCTCCATCTGTGCTCTCTCTCTCTAACTCTCTCTGCCTTGAAAGGTTAGAGCAGTGAATTAGGGGGCAGGCAATATGATGATATCATATTACAATAGACTGTCACAATAAGCTTTTTTTGAGCACATAGTGGACACTGTCAGTAGTTTCATAACACCAAACAATCGCATGTGTCATTAAAAAGTAGTTTAGAAGAGGCTCCCACGTCACAAGACTGTCTGAGATTTTACCTCATTCTCAGAAGATTGTGAGTTTTATACTCAAGACAGCAAAACTGGCCCTTGAACAGATGTACAGTACTGTGCAAAAGTCAGAGACCATTGGTTTATTCAATAAAAAAGAGTTTCTAAAACTGGAGTTCAAAATATTTTTTTAACAACTTTTAACAAGACCTGGTGGACCAACACAACTGTCACCATCAGATAAACAATACTTAAAGCTTTCATCTTTGAGAGAGAGGAGAAAAATCAAGCTCCACTCATGCTTCAGACCTGAAACAATCCACAGGTGTTTCTGTCTATCCTTCCACTGTGAGAAGAGAACTCAACGCTATGGGCCTGAAAGGATGTGTAGCTGTGTAGAGGCTATTACTGAGAATAAAAATAGACAAAACAGACAAAAAGTTGCATTGGTACACAGAAACTAGACATTTGAAAGGTTTTATGGACTGATGAGTTTAAATTTGTAATGGAGATCATGAGAAGGAGAAAATGCAGCACACGTTTAAGACTGAACTTCAGACGTTTTTAAAGAAAGCATGTAAAAATATCCTTGCAGATTTCCTTGATAAACTGAAAGCAAATCTTCCGAAAAATTATGGAAGCTGTAATAAAGGTAAAGGGTGAAGACACTACAGACTGAAAATTTAATGTTATATTTAGTTATTGAGGATTCTCTGTAAATGTTTATAAATGTAGCACTACTAGTGGGTAGAACAGCTGTACTCAGAGTGGTGGTGTGTTACACAATTTACCTCATTAAAATAATTACTGATGTAAAAGTAAAAGTAGCCTAGCAAAAAAAAAAAACAAGAGTAGGGGTAAAAATTACAAAATTACATCTGTTCCCTATAGAACTGTGGCTTCTATCAGCACAGGAACTGAAGTTTTTAAAGTTGTATTCTTGTACTTTTGGGATCCTAAAATAAAATGCTAAAGTTGACAGGTGAGATCAATAGCCATATGGCCCATAAATTTAAACTCAAAAAAGAAATTAGGAACTTAATGTAAATGGCTAAAACTGATTACTCTTCTTCACAAATATACATTTTACATATAGGATTAGTATAGCATAGTGGGCAACACCTCTGCTCTTCTCACAGCAAAAGCACACCACACTATGTATTATATACGAGTCCTTGGACAAGACTCAGAATACTACATTCGTCCACATCTGTAATATGATTCAACTGTAAGTCACTCTTTTCACTCTTCGGCACTCTTGCCAAATGCCAGAATTGTAAATATAAGTGAGAATATGCAATTAGTTACTTCCAATACTTCCAATTTATTAGCCCCACCAAAAACAAACTATGTATCATGTACTGACAAAATCATATGTTTTTCATACTGTATTTTGGTATATATTTTGCTGTGTGAACTGATGTGCACATAGCAAAAATGCAATCACTCAGTGCCAAATCCTGCCTTTTCAATCAGAGATCAAATTCGGCGGAGCATATGAGATTCTTTTTGTGTGTGGAAGCGCAGGTTCAGTCGAGGGCAGCGCAGAGTCACCCTAGGACAGACAGAAAAACACACTCATACATGCATCTGAGCTCACACGTTCTATTCAGTTTCTGAGATTCTTCTTCTTGTGGTATTGTTAAGCATTGTCTTTTAAGGCCGTAGACAAAACATGCTACAATAGAACACCTCCACTAATCAAAGACTCAAGAAATACTGCTCAAGAAGCTATGCAACTGGACATCACCTCAGAGATGACCTATATGAACAATATCTCTAAAATATGCAAACTAGCACCAATATTGAGTTTGGCATTTGTTATGTAAGGCCTTTATGAAGATTTTGGATGAATCTGAAAAGGCTGCACATCAGGCAATGTGGAAAGATATTTTCAAGGATACATTTTTCAAGGATGTCCAAAAATATCCACACACCTCTTCTAATAAGGTGAATACAGCTACTTTAAGATGCACCCTTTACTGTCACAGTTCAATTGCATAGTTTGTTTCATCTCCATAGAAAAGCACTACTAATAGAATGTGATACTCAAGAGGAGCCATGTGTGAGCCTGTCATCAGACCCAATGCCAAGTTTGCACTGAGAAGCAGTGCAATTGCATTGTCTGGAGTGACAGAGCACTCCTTAGTGGATCCTTTGTGCCTTTGGGATGAGCTGGAGTGGTGTTCTGTGGGATGAGTTGGAGTGGTGTTCTGTGATCCAGAACTAAGCATCCAACATCAGTAACCTGACTTCAGTAATGCTCTTGTGGCTGAATGCAATCAAACCATGCAATACAGCAATGTTCCAACACCAAGAATGGTTGCTGCACAAGGATTTATTTTTTTATTTATTTATTTTTTAAATCAAATGCTTTTAAATACCTTTTAACACAGAGGAAAAAACAATACCACAACTCAATCTGAAGTTTGAAGTATAATTTTCCTACAGCTCCAGTTAGTTAGTTGGCCAGCAGCTAACTCTCATTTATCCTAGGAAATAAATGTGATGGAGAACATGCTTGCTAGCAACCCAGAGCTGTAGGAAACTTATTTGGAGTCACAAACTGATACAGTCATGCAAACTGTCTCAAATTTCAATCTCTGATTAGCCTGCCGTATAGAGCATTCTACTGCTGGTAAGTTAGCATTTAGCTCGATAAATGTTTGTTTTCCCACTGCAGTGCATGAAATAAAACTATAATAATATGTGTGTGTGTGTGTGTGTGTGTGTGTGTGCGTGCGCGCCATACATCGTGGATTGCAGTCACACTGCATTAATCTCCTTGATTTCACAAGAAATACTGGGAGAGCAGATGTCTGCAAACTTTGGGACATACAGCGTACTTTTACAAGTAATTACATTAGTCTCAGGTGCCAGTCCAAGTGATCTGAAGCAGCAGTTCAAGAGATCTCCAACAATATTTCTGTGAACAATTAAAGAAGTTTCATCCATGAACAATCTTTGACCATCCAAGTCCATGCAATCAATGTTAGCAGATCAAGCTGACCAGTCCATTAGTTGGGTCAAATAGTTTACTTGGTTTTAGAATGCAGAGTTGTGATTTAGCTCGTAGATCTCAAGACTAACAGTGTTCAGTTATCATTTAGTTATTTATTGGATGCATATACACATCAGAGTAAGCAGTATGTTTTCAAATGCGAGTGAAGAACCTCCTGCTTTCAATGAGATTGCTATATATGCAGCTCATCTGGGACACAGCCAGCGTTAATGTCTAAAAATGCTCATGCAGTGGGCAGAAGCATGCTGCAGGGATCTGTGGGATAGATTAAGGTTTCCCCATACGGGAAGCAGGGACCGCAGGCACAATGCCTTCATTCCCTCTGGTCTGCGGCTGCACATCGGCCCCACATCAAATTTAGTCTGACCTTACCAATGCCCAAGATCAGTTTGGCATTTGAAGACACAACAAAGACAGGAAGGAAGAGGCTACATGCAGTCTGGCTTCTGTAACGTTAATAGAGTGGAAATTCGGTCCATCTGAGGAGGAGCTGTGCCTGGAACGCTGACCAGCAACACCACAGTGACGTTATGGATGCTGCACTTTGGCAGATGTGGCGAAATGATAGCGCACATGAGGGAATACATTGGAAATTGCATTGCACTGCATTATATCACATCCAAATAAATGCTGTCATCAATCTCACTAATGCTATTTGCTTGTCACTGAACTTAAACACAAATATAGTGGAGTATACAGAGCAGCCTGTATGCATTCAAATAAGTTTTGTCATCAACATAGTCATTATTTGTACAATAAATACAGTCATCAACATAGACATTTCCACCTGGACCACCACCGTCATGATTAAAATCATCATCAAAGACAAGCAGCATCTCTGGACACCTCCTTACCTGTTCAAAGCCATTCTTCTGGAATTTCTCAAAGCCAAAGATGTCCAGGATGCCAATTTCAAGTGCAGGGTCCCTGTAAACACACACAGGAACAGATATTCTAACTGAACAAAGGGAATAATAAAATTGTTGTAGGTGAATAAGCAGGCAAACACAACAAAAACAGCACTTCACGTGTATTTATTGAAGCTCACCCTCCACTTGCTACCTTCTCATTAAAGTGGCAGCTCCTCTACTCTGATTGATCAGTAATAAGCATGGTTATGTGCTCGTCAATGGCCATTAGCCTTATCCAAAAGCAGCTGACCGGCGCAAAACCGGACCTGCTCGCTTTGCCCACTTATTGATCTTGCATTAGAATGCGACAACAGGCTGTTGTTGTTACTGTATCTTTAAGACTGGTATATGTACATAAGCTTTGTTCTGACTGGCTGGTCTATACTGTGTCTTAATAAGAAAAAGCAGTCAAGGCTGAAATACTACTTATACTATACTACTACTACTTCAGTGTGACTCAACTGGGCTGTTTTTCCACCATAGTTGGACCGCATAGACTGGGAAGTGAATGGCATGTTTTAAATTTTAAATGGTTTGCATACTCTTTTAACCTCTTAAAAGGCTTGAGTAAAACCCCTTAATAGAGAGCCTGTAGTAACATAACAATAAGCCTTGGTATATACTAAGACTGGGATTTTAAGGGATAATTAAAAAAAAAACAAAAAAAAAAAACACAAGGCACATTAGTCTTTTATTACTCTATAATAGGGTCTGATAACATTTACATACAAGATTTACACACTATTAAAGTTCTATTTAGGGAGTTTTGTTTTCAGTAGTGGCTTCAAATCACAGAGCCGACAGTGAACACCTACTGAAATACAGCATATTGCATATCCACTCTGCAGGCTGATAATAACCCCACAGATCTCACTGTTAGGCTGTCATTGTACAGCAAACCCCTCCTGAAGCTTTATTATTGTCTATGTGCTTTCACAATACATACTGTGCATGGACGCCTAAATACATACTTAGAGTTCCAGAAGATTATTTTGTAGCCATCAGAGGCCACACCCTGAGCTCAATGATAGTGCAGAGGCTTGGGAAGGACAAGGCCAGAAGTGTATTAACCACCAGATAACTCCTCCACGGCACCCTATAAGCATGGTCCATGCTATGCAAGCTATTCTAAACCTTCACCTTCACTCTCTGTTATGATAGATGCTATCAAAGGAGGTATCTGAAAAGGACGTGATAACATTGTGTTTGTAGTGCACTCTTTACAGACAAGGAATTGAAAAAGCAGACATTCTAATCCGCATAGGTAGCTAAAGCCACAGAGTTGTTGTTGCAATATGGGGAAACACTGTGTACTGTAATGGAATGTACTGTGGCAACAATGAGGAAACACAGCTCAGAGCAGTCACATAATCACACATATACATATCAGCTACGACTCACTGTTTGTCTCTTCCTTCTTTTCTCTTTCATTTAGCAGATGTTTTCATCTCTATTCTTCCCTTTATTTCTCTATTTCTGAATACTTGCTTAAACACTTCAACATGCACACAATCAAACCTACCCAAGGCTCTCGTCTTGGCCTTGGAGATAATAGTTGATGTTATTCACTAGAAAGCTGAAGAGTCGTCCGTAGACAGCTTTGGCCAGGAGGTCTCTGTGATGGTTGGACATTTCCACTGTGTGGCGCCGTGTGATTACATCCCCTGGAATGAAACATAAGGATGTTTTTAGCTCGCTGGGATCAGCAGATATTTGCTTAACAATTATTGGACAGATCAGACAAAATGTTACAGTACAGATGTACAAATGATGATGTATTTCTTAAACTCCAGAAGAGCAGAATTTTCAGGTTATGCAGGGTTACTGTGCTAAAAGATCTGCATTTTATTCATTTTACCGCATTTGCAACCCCATTTTTATTTCTTTATTTCGTAAATGTTTATGCATTGGTATATGTAAACTACATAAAAAATATCAGATATCGGCATCAGGCCACAGTTTTTATATTGTATTGATAAAGCCGTAGCTATGCTATCCCAGGTGGTTGCTAAGGTGGTGCTAGACCATTGGTTTGGAATCTCAGGCAGTTACTAAGGTGTTGCTAGGTCATGTCTATGGTATCCCAGGTGCTTACTAAGGTGTTGCAGGGCCATTGCTATGGACTCCCAGGCAGTTTGTGTGCTAGTATGTGTGCAAGTCTGTATGTAATGTATATATCTTTCAAGCTAACTTAATACAGGAATTAGTGATTATATGTATATCAATGTATTTGCTTGACTATTCCCAAACTTCTCCTTGTGGCAGCCTACTATTCACTCTCATTACCATAGAATACACATTTTGGCTCAATCACAGCACCATTAAATTAAATTACATGTGCTGGTGGTGGATTCACACAAATCTGGCTGGGGGCATCGGGATAACTTTGGAACCAAATCTGTGTTCTTTGAATTCACTCACAAGATTCTTACTACTTTTTTTGAAAATAGAAAAATGTATTAATTATTATTGCAGTAATGTTCATATGTGTTCATATGTATTTAATGCATTCTGGTACTTTACCAGCAGAAACACAATGCTCAAAAAAGTGGTTTTAAATAGTTTCCTTAGGTGCAAGTCTTTTGCACAGTACTGTATGAAAGACACATACTGGACTCCAGCCATGTGTCCTTAAGTGAAGTCATTGTTTAAGTCACTGCATTTGCTATTGCATTCAGGGCCTGATGTAGTGTAAGCGTCCATATACACACTGCCATCACTCTGCTGCCAAAGAAAACAGTGCGACAAATGCACTGCTGTTACACATGCATATCTCACAGTAGTAAAGCACCATTATTACAAACACTATTCTCTGTGTATTTGTTGGGGAAGAGACAATAGGAAGCCAGACAGACAGAAAAAGAGAGTCTCTGACAGACAGTGATGTGTGTGTAATTTTAGGCAGTAGGTCAGTGTGTTCGCTGCATTACAGCAAATGGTCAGCTGAATTGGGTTAAGGGTCAGCCTCTCTGTCATGTGCTTCTTATAGAGAGAAAAGGATGCTTCCCAGCAATAGCTCGGGTCAGAATGATGAGTGTATTCTTCAGTCTGCTCTCTCTGTTTTGTGTGAATTGGGATGGCATTTGTCCAAATCTAGCCAACTGTGCCAAATTGAAGGCCACTAGTCATTAGAGAAGTCTATTTGGGATCTCGCCCCAGGCATAACCCATTGATAACTTTCTAAACAGACTGGGTCCAGTCCAGGACTGCTTTAGTTTCTCAATGAATGAATGAATGAATGAATGAGCTACCAGTCCTGAGATCACATTCACAATAATCAGCATAATGACAGCAAAAAAACACTGAGAAAACACACTGATAAAGAAGCTGAGTCTTACTATGGGAGACTAAGAGAAACAATAGAATATGTTAAATACAATGTGCTACAATTATGCATATATGCACAATGCTTATAATAATGCAAAGCAACCATTTCCTGAATTGTACATAAATCTCTGATACCCTACAAGTGTAGAATGTGGAACATCAGTTGTGTGGATTCATGGTGCTTGACTCAAGAAGATGAGGGTCCAGCACTGCATGCCTGGTGTGCATCAGCCTTTTGCCTACAGAAAATACGCTAGCAAACTAACGTCATTTGGAAAGACTTGCTAAATCATTGTAACTTTCTGCCTGATGACCCACTGGAGTCGGGAGGGCGGTAACTTTAGCACAATTTGAAAAATTTGCAAAAGACAAATAAGATCATAATCCTTGATCCTTGCTATGTTTTTTTTTTTTTTTTGCGGTTACATACTTCGCGTCTTTTAGCACTTTGTTATTATATTCCACTTATTTGGACTGTTGGCAAATCCAACATTCTATACAAGGTCGAGGAAAGTATTTGCCCTTGTAAACACACTTTTTGTAGATATTATTGCACTTTGAAGAACAACTTGATCATCGTCTTCGCTTTTCTTTGGTGCTGGAAAAGGCACAAGTACACAGTGCAAGGCACCAAGCCTAACTCTGTTATTTAAAAAACTGATTAATATTCTAGAGGTTTTGTGTATTACTTCGAAGTATAATCTTGTTACTGCTGCCATTCATCCATTTAAAGGCTGTAACTCCAATCTTCCTCCCTTAGGATGCTGGTAATGACTAGAGTATAACTGTTATTCTAGTTTATCATCAACTCTTCTGGAAGTTAAATGTTAGCACTGATGTTGATCATCCCCACTTGGGATGCTGGAAAGACTTGAGCAATGCTGCCTATTTTACTTTTTATTTTTATTTTCACTCTGTCAATACTTTCTTCTTTCATTTATGTAAAGTACATTGAACTGTCTTTGTGTATGCTATGTACATAAACTTGACCTGCCTTGCCTTCCTGTATACTTGTGTTTACATATCTTACTACTACAAAACATGAAAGCTTTAAAAGAGCGATGAGATCATATCGGTACTTGGTATCAGCTGATACTTTGAGTTCAGATAAAAGAATCTGTACTAACAGAGAAATGCTGTACTACTGTTTACAATACAGTAAATGGTTGCTTTGCATTGCGATGCGATGGAGCACTCCTTCCTTTTTTTGGATGTCTGCTGCCTAGTGTATTTTTACCCCCATCAGCTTTCCCCCATTGTAGACCATACCTTTGAAATACTGCACATCAGAAGTGAGAGCAGAGCTCAGGTCCTCCGGGCTCACCTGCAGCATGCCCGCCACTACAAACACACAGACAAAGAGAGTCTTACTAATCCATAGAGATCAGCACATCACATCTACCTGAAGCTCTAAACAAGTGCATGTGGGGAGGAAAAAAAAAAAACAAAAAACTCTGTGTAATGTGCTGTGTATTTGGAACAGTCAGCAGTGAACAAACCCAAACATCAGGTCCCCATGTTACAGTGAGTGTCCCTTATGACCTGCTCTGCTCCCTGTCTCGGAACAGCAGACAGCAGCTACTCTCCCCCTTAATGCAGCTTTCACTCTAGAGACTCTTCCTGCTGTTTCAGTTGTGTGTGTGTGTGTGTGTGTGT